>JAUJYZ010000553.1:0-127828 GCA_033675265.1 Actinostola sp. cb2023 | reverse complement strand
AAAGAACACTAAAACAAGAGGGTTATCACTGAGTGTATGCGAAGTCCTTTCACCAAAGGCGTCTTCAGTTCAAAGAAGGCAAGAAAGCCGGCACGCCAAGATCAGCCGCTGAATAAAAATGCGATAAAATCTTCATCCAGGTCACAGAAAAAGCCGAAGCTCCCCTGTACCTCACTTCGCTATTTTAGAAGGAACTTTGTGTCAATGCCGAGAATTTTCGACAAAATCCTACTACTTCAAAGTTCGTGATTCATTTTGCTGCGTTTCAGACAACAAATGCTAATTAGCAAAACACACCGGCGGTTTGAAATATTCATTAGCTTGGTTCTCACTGCTAGTCCTGCACAAGTTTAATTAGCCGTTATTAATATTCGTAAGGGATTATCCATGATACCAGATCGTTGAATTCCTTCTCAGAAAGAGCAGGAAGATGTTCGTTTTTTGGCCGGGTTTTGAACTGGCCTTTGAACTAGCTTTGTTTTTAGAAGTTCTCGCACTTGAAGTTTTGATATAAATAATAATACCTGGAGTTAGTTTTTTGTTTTGTTTTTAATGTTTTCATTCATTGTTCTTCCTCGCTTGATGAAGTACTGAAGTCAGACGACGAAAGTGATCTGAAATTTCACTAGATTCTGATTCTTCACTAGAATCACTGGAACTACACGGTACGTTTTCGGCCGACAATGAAAGCAAAACAGTGTTGAATCTGACGTAAAATTCCTATTGTGTAAGACGTGACATGATTGGTTAATCGCGCGGAATTTATAATGAGTGTTCTATTTTTAGCTCAATTTGTGCATACGATGTCATACAAACCTATTATAGGAGAGGAAGGCTCCTAGTAATGGGCTCCTGAATGTGTTCAGTTGTGAGAGTTTTTGTTGTACCTCCGACCAATTTCTTATTTGTTGATATGGTAGGTTGCATGCTATTGCTTAGTTCTTCCGTTTTGTCTCCAGTCAATTAAAATCTGTCCAACGAACAACGCAAAGTTTGTCATCGATCTTTAAGCACTTTTTAAGACATACCTTAAAGTTATTTGGTGGTTATTAAACGGATTATCGACAGAAAATTTGGGTTCATATCGAGAGACTGTATCATCAAGAAATCGCACTCTTTTGTTGTTGACGAGCTTTAAAAGCATCAAAACCTTTGAAAAGACAATTGAAAATATATTATAATAACACAACAATTTAGAATACACCATACACACTGTCAACTACTGCATTTGATGAAGATGTGCATAGGCAGATGGAGAAGGAGAAGGAGAAGGAGAAGGAGAAGGAGAAGGAGAAGGAGAAGGAGAAGGAGAAGGAGAAGGAGAAGGAGAAGGAGAAGGAGAAGGAGAAGGAGAAGGAGAAGGAGAAGGAGAAGGAGAAGGAGAAGGAGAAGGAGAAGGAGAAGGAGAAGGAGAAGGAGAAGGAGAAGGAGAAGGAGAAGGAGAAGGAGAAGGAGAAGGAGAAGGGGTCTTTACTTACATACCGTTAGTACTTTTGACACACCAACACATGGGTACACAGTCTTGGCAGTTGGAATTCGTGGATTTTGTTGTGCTTTGTTCATCATACCAAAGCCTCCTTCCCATATCACTTTGTCTCTGTACACCACATTGGCGCTAACTGCTATCTGTATTGAACAACGTGCTTCTATGAATACACAACACTACTATTATCTCTCGACGTATTATAAATATTTGTGGATCCTCCCCACCTCCCCGTCGTGACTCCTGTCCTAGTGTAAATGGTCTTCCTGAGAGACGGGAACTGCCAGATAAATGGGATCGCCTATAGATGGTTGGCGTTCCATTGAGTATATTATTGTCAAATTCCTCTAGAAGGGCACATTTTTATTTAGCTATGGACACCTCATGACGAGCCGCACGCCTTGGATACGGACATAGGTGGGCATCTGAAATGCCCACCTCAAATTACTTTGAATAAGGAATATATGGGTTTCATCTGTCATCGTATTTCTTTTCACAGTAGGTTACGTTTGCTAGCAGGAGAATAAGTAGTGTTATTGTGTAGTATTTATTAATCTATGTCAAATTATTTCGGAATTCCACTTATATTTAGCATGCTCTCGCCTATTTTCGTAATTTCTAAGAGTTCCGATGAACCGGCAAATAAAATTGTTTGAGCCGTTTCGGGTCAGCGATTGGGTGAGAATGATATTCGCCATGTACAAATTGACGGGCAGCCAAACGGTATACAATGTACTGCACGTACTGTAAACATCAGTACGGCATTGTGAGAAAGGTTGCTGATCATGAAGATATTCGGTTGAACAAAGTTTATTCTTCTCAATTGGACGCAAGTAAGATGTGGTATGCTCTAAATTCTTCTCTTTGCGGTTGTAAGCCAAATGCATTTTGCATATCATCGCTGAACACACTGAACTCCAAGACGAGCTTTCCCTTTTGCCGCCATTTTCGTGGTTCAGTACTTCGACACTACATCGCGAAACGGTGTATCTTGCCATGGTTTTGGCCTCCTTGTTTGACTGCTAAGAATGTTTATAATATGTATCTCCTAAGTGCTTGCAACAGAATCGCCTGGGCGACTCGCCTGTGATTTTGTGAGATACGTAACAATATTTACTGAGCTGATACTAATAGAATAATTCATGTTTATAATATATATGTATCTCCTAAGTGCTTGCAACAGAATCGCCTGGGCGACTCGCCTGTGATTTTGTGAGATACGTAACAATATTTACTGAGCTGATACTAATATATTAATTAATGTTTATAATATATATGTATCTCCTAAGTGCTTGCAACAGAATCGCCTGGGCGACTCGCCTGTGATTTTGTGAGATACGTAACAATATTTACTGAGCTGATACTAATAGATTAATTAATGTTTATAATATATATGTATCTCCTAAGTGCTTGCAACAGAATCGCCTGGGCGACGCGCCTGTGATTTTGTGAGATACGTAACAATATTTACTGAGCTGATACTAATAGATTAATTAATGTTTATAATATATATGTATCTCCTAAGTGCTTGCAACAGAATCGCCTGGGCGACTCGCCTGTGATTTTGTGAGATACGTAACAATATTTACTGAGCTGATACTAATAGATTAATTAATGTTTATAATATGTATCTCCTAAGTGCTTGCAACAGAATTGCTTGTGTGACTTGCCTGCATGTGATTTTGTGAGATTTTGTAGCTATGCATATGCCAATGAGGCGAAGGAAATGTCATGCCAGGAGGGGTGGGGGGTGGTGTGTATATTTTAAGCAAAACATTGGTAATTCCCGTATATTAGCAATTACGGTATCGGTCATTTATTACAGTAGATTTATTCTCATCAGTGAGCCCACACGCAACACTCTCTAGCCATGTATATTGTTTTTAAAACTACTATGGTATCGTTTCCATAATCAATCCGGCAAATTGTAGCAAGATTCGTGGGTGTTTCGAAGAGCTTTTAGTTTGGTTTGAGTATTTAGTTAATATAATAACTCAGTTATCCAAAATACCAACATTATATACAGTAAATAATAAATGCAATTATTATTATTATGAAATACGGCAAGTAAAAGATAATAAAAATCCACATATACTAGGGATTTGAAATCGTTACATAATCTGCATTATATATATGTTTGCCTTGGTCTATTTAAAAGCTCCTTCATATAAACTTTGCAGCCTGATAATTATCGGTGTCGAGTGTACGTAGACGGGGCTGTCAGTATCGGTGCCTGTTCTTCTGAACGATAACTGGATTAAAACTTGGAGGTGTTCTCAGTAATCAGATTAGCTGAAGCGTGCCTAACAACCAAGAAATCATGTGGTGTCCCTTAAAAACGGTCTTGCGGCTCGTCATGCAGTGGTCGCTGCTTTTCACATTCATATCATATATTCCCTCGTACAACGGACATATTTCTTTTTGACGTATGCACCCAGTTTTTCAGGTCAATGTTGTATTGTGACTAACCGGTCTGTTGTACGGGAGGTCATGGGTTTAGTCCCTTGCTGGACCAACACCCAGGGTCTCCACACTTCACTCACTAACCTGAACTGGAGGGACATAAAAGAACCACTGAGGACGTAACAAACCCTGGCCGTGACAGCCCTCAGTGGCTGGCCCAAACGCCTAACACACGCTAACTTATGAACTTCTCTTATAATTGTAAGCCGCGTGGCTGCAAAAATTGCGCTTTAAATAGCAGTCCGATAAAATTGATATATGTAAAGCGCATTGAGACATTGTGAAATGCGCTATATAAGAACTGCATTACATTACATTACCGTTTGATTCCTAGCGATTTCCTGCAAAATAAATGTCTGGAAATCTTGCATTTCTATTTGTATACTTTTAGGGAGCGTTACAAAGTTAATAGGGCGTGGTCTGGAGGTACAGCCTGGAATAGTTGTTGGTGTTGGCTAGATAGAGAACAAGAAAGAGAAGAATTGTTAATTGGTAAACATGTATTTATACAACAACAGAAATGGCAGCTCACTGTCATATTTCTCTGATGACACTAACGATCTCGTGGAGAGAGTGCAGTGATTGTAGATCTTATGCAACACGGCCGCTAATATTGTATCATCTATTTATATTAGCATAAGCCATCGAGTGGTTTATCACAAATCCTGCAATCTGATTGGTTCGCTACTAGTGGTCTATCAGCTCATAGACCACGAGTAGAGGTAAACAAACAAAATGGCGGCTTCGTCGTCGCGTTTTGCTAATGTTTTGGAGGAGTTTCTCGACGAATTATTGCCTGTTGCTTGTTTCTGGCATTTTCTACTGATCTACTGGATGGTTTATGCTAAAATAGCCCCGAATCCACAGTGGCCTGTGTGGGGAAAGATGTACATGTGACAACGGTGTTGTGGAAAACGATGATATGTGCACTTTTCTAACTTTGGATTCAACTGAAAAAATCAAAATCCATAATGAAATCCAATATCCCTTGGGAGTTTTGCAACTTTCGTGACTCCTGCAAAAGGCTATTGGTAGCATTAGAATTGATGATTATCAGTATATTTGAAACAGACCTACCGTTGGAATACTAATTGCGGAAGCGTTGGCGTCTTTCTCGTTACAACACACCATTCTCCATACAAACAATGCACTCATTACAGCCAACAATATCAACAGAATCCCAACAATAACCCACAGACATCTTCTCCTGGCCATGGGTCTCCCAGTCTTGAACTTCCTTTCAACTTTATCGATATCGTTGTGTTGAGTAGACTGGCTTGTCTGTTCAACATCGTCGCCAGGATCTACATCGTCAATAAAAGTGGGATTGTCCAATGCGAAGCGTACTTCCTTGATAGAATTATTCTGATCGATAGATTTACGGAAACTATTAGTTCGTGTTGGAGTGTCTCGCACATCGATTTCAGAATGGTCCGTGTTGTCCTGTGTGGTTTCATTTGGATGTAACTCGGTGCTGTCAGAACATATTCCACTACAGGGTTCCTTGGGTTCAGTTCGTGCATGATTGTTGGTGCAGGTGTAGTCCCATGGAAATATTTTCTTGGGTTCGACGGAATCACCTCGCTCCTGGTCTTCAATAGAGAACTCATCGTTCGAGTCACTCTCGTCTTGATTCAATTCATTGCTTAATTTGTGAGGAAAGAATAAATAAGTAGTATTGATAAGAAACAAACTTGCTAATGTTTGACCATTATCACGAAACTTGCACTTCTTCTCTTTCTTCCTGTTATACAAAAGCACAACTTTCTGTGTAATTGTTCTATGGTTGTATGTCTTGTATAGCCCGTTTGTCTTCATAATATTTGTCATAAAGCATCGTTCAACAGCCCCAGGGGGGGGTACTCAGGGGTATCAGTGACGGGGAGGTGCGAATGAGGCCAAACATTTTAACCCCAAAAAAGTCCATTACGCGAAAACAAGACCCCAAAAAAGTCCAACGGCCCAAAATCGTAACCCAAAAACAGTCCAATTTTTCTCCGCATAAAATCGAGAACGGTAGGATATCATTTTTATCAACCCCAAAAAAAGTCCTTGACAAAATCTTTATATCAAAAAAGGCCACCAGAAAAATGAAAACCCCAAAAAAGTCCCAAGCCGCGAATTTCAAACCCCAAAAAAGCCTTCGCACCTCCCCGTCACTGATACCCCTGAGTACCCCCCCTGGGGGTCTCATTCACTAGTAACCGTGTATGTGCAGCTTACCATGCGTTGTGGGTCCGCGTTGTGTAATCCCTAACCCGTCCCACATTCGAACAACATTGTGTAGTCGTAAAGGCCAATATTGGTTGGCATTTAGAAAGACTTTCAGTCGGGCGAGAATGATCATAGATCCAACAACATTTGGAGACATTTCTCACGATTCGCCAGATTATTTACCGTTTACCGGGTTTGTCTGATTGACTGGTTTGTAACTAAGATATTAACAACCTCTCGTGTGAGGTTGATCACTAGCTATCAACCTGGGCGATACGCTAATTATTCACTGCGCAGGAAGAAAAGAAACTGAGACAATGATGATATGAGTTTTACACATTCTCCTCGTCATGCACTCATCATACCCAAAATCATCACAATGAAATATTAAACGTCATGGCAGCAAGTTCACAGGTATATACAGTAAGCTATGATAACCGGACAGTTATTCGAATGGTACATCAGTCCATCAAAATGGATTCGTTGTACAGAGCCTGATATGACGATGACATATTATTATATATGTTGGCGTGTTTTTAACTGGTACTGAGATTTCTTCGATTTAATTTATAAAACAAAATGATGACAATTAATGTGTGGCTAGTTTTCTGTAAACTTCATGTGTTATAGTTACCATATTGAAGAGACGTCCATCAAGAACTACGATGCTGTTGAGTCCAGTATTGAATAATAACGATGTGCATGACAGAGCGCTAAGTCGCATGGAACGACTGGATATCAACTTGAAAACAAACAACAGACAGACAGACAAATATATAGACAAAAACAGTCTGCAGAAAGACACTGATACAGCTAATTCAAAAAACGTTATCCTAGGTTTTGTTGCATATTGCATATTGCATTCCCAGATCTTGCATTTATTGGTCAGTCCATAATGCACTTCGGTCTGGGAATGCAAGATGATGAAACCACGGCGAACAGTCAGACAGGCAGAAGGTCGGATCGACGAACAATGACGGACGAACAGACTGAACCATTGGACAGATAGATTGACAGGTCTGACAGACAGACACAGTCCCAACTAGCAGAGCCGGAACTAAGGTACACATATGATAGACATATGACACAGAACGACGGACAGACAGACACATATGGAAATTGGCGTTCGTGCATCAGCCCTACCCCCTCCCCTCACTGGGAGGAATTCAGGATTGACACAGTATTAACAATAGTATAGCACAAAATAAGCAATCCATAACTGGTCGTGCACGAGGATGTACAAAATAAATAATCAATAACTGGTCGTGCATGGAGGATGTACAAAATAAGTCATCAATAACTGGTCGTGGAGGATGTACAAAATAAGCAATCAATAACTTGTCGTGGAGGATGTACAAAATAAGCAATCAATAACTGGTCGTGGAGGATGTACAAAATAAGTCATCAATAACTGGTCGTGGAGGATGTACAAAATAAGCAATCAATAACTGGTCGTGGAGGATGTACAAAATAAGTCATCCGAACTGGTCGTGGAGGATGTACAAAATAAGTCATCAATAACTGGTCGGGGAGGATGTACAAAATAAGTCATCAATAACTGGTCGTGGAGGATGTACAAA
Source organism: Actinostola sp. cb2023 (assembly GCA_033675265.1). Taxonomy (NCBI): domain Eukaryota; kingdom Metazoa; phylum Cnidaria; class Anthozoa; order Actiniaria; family Actinostolidae; genus Actinostola; species Actinostola sp. cb2023. The sequence goes on along the minus strand of JAUJYZ010000553.1, from coordinate 120,088 downwards.
ATAAGTCATCAATAACTACTGGTCGTGGAGGATGTACAAAATAAATCATCAATAACTGGTCGTGGAGGATGTACAAAATAAGTCATCAATAACTGGTCGTGGAGGATGTACAAAATAAGCAATCAATAACTGGTCGTGGAGGATGTACAAAATAAGTCATCAATAACTGGTCGTGGAGGATGTACAAAATAAGTCATCAATAACTGGTCGTGGAGGATGTACAAAATAAGTCATCAATAACTGGTCGTGGAGGATGTACAAAATAAGCAATCAATAACTTGTCGTGGAGGATGTACAAAATAAGCAATCAATAACTGGTCGTGGAGGATGTACAAAATAAGTCATCAATAACTGGTCGTGGAGGATGTACAAAATAAGTCTTCAATAACTGGTCGTGGAGGATGTACAAAATAAGTCATCAATAACTGGTCGTGGAGGATGTACAAAATAAGTCATCAATAACTGGTCGTGGAAGATGTACAAAATAAGCAATCAATAACTGGTCGTGGAGGATGTACAAAATAAGTCATCAATAACTGGTCGTGGAGGATGTACAAAATAAGTCATCAATAACTGGTCGTGGAGGATGTACAAAATAAGTCATCAATAACTGGTCGTGGAAGATGTACAAAATAAGCAATCAATAACTGGTCGTGGAGGATGTACAAAATAAGTCATCAATAACTGGTCGTGGAGGATGTACAAAATAAGCAATCAATAACTGGTCGTGGAGGATGTACAAAATAAGTCATCAATAACTGGTCGTGGAGGATGTACAAAATAAGCAATCAATAACTTGTCGTGGAGGATGTATAAACTAAGTACAATCGCATGTCGTGGTCGCATTGACGAGGTTCTCGCGTCGGTTACTGCACGTGGGTGGTCGCTTTGACATTGAAACAGCGTGTACAAGGGTCGTCTGCCGCGTCACTCTCCAGCTTAACTGAACCTGACGCACCGCTATCTCCGAGCAAAATGTGTGCGTCCACTTGGATGAGCGCTGTACATAGTAAACCCTCCAGACAAGCCATCAGGTGAGGAAGGCCTATCAAACAACACCAAGTCTTCTTCAACGCCGAACGTGAATAGTTTATCGCATGGAGATCGAGGATTGAGATGTAGTGTAAACACTCGTGGTTCGATGTAGTTCATGAAAAATATATCGAGGGCTCCATTGTTAATTGAAATCGCGAGTTTGTCGTTGTTATTTAACCGCACTTCCAAGTGTAGTGGAATTGGTAGATTGTCGTCGTGATCAGCATTGAATACTCCTATGTATGGTTGTGTGTCTGGGGGTAGGTGGTACTTCTGGTAATGAGTACAAAAACAATCAATAGATCAGATTAATGCAAGTGTTAGTGAGGTTAGAGATTTTTTGTCTGAGTGAGAAACCTACGGTACCGTGAGACTCAAATGGCTTCCTTTCTGAACCAATCAGAAAGCGTGCAGATTCATCTCATCCAATCAAACTCTTTCAATACGACGAGGCGCGGTATCGTAACTTTCCCACTAATACGAACACGACTCTAATTGAAAACAAACCGTAGTTTTTCTCTGACATAAAATTCACAACACATAATTTGATTGCGTTTAGTGGATCAAGCAGAGGACGCAACACTAAGACATACTTTACACAAGGGAGGAGTCGTCCTTGTTGAAGACCAGCATGACGTTTGCGCGTTTCCAGCTTAGGGGGAATGAACTCAATGGGAGGGGCAACTTGAATAGACGGCAGAGGGATGGTGCCATTTCCGCGCGCAGTATTGGGGCCAACGCCCTGTTTTCTCTTCCTGACACATGTTACATTTGTACACTTGCTGTATTGAATCGTTTTCGTATGAGTGGGAAACCTACGGTACGGTGACACTCAAATGGCTTCCTTTCTGAACCAATTAAAAAGCTTGCAGATGCATCCCGTCCAATTAAACTCTTTCAATACGGCACGGTACCGTAGCTATCCCACTAATACGAAAACGACTCTATATACAAATGGATGCTAAAGCGTTTATCGTTTTGCCTCATGCATGCTTCGGCAACATATTCTGCACCATTTTGATTTTTGCTCCTCTCTTATTTACCTTTGGGGATGCAATTTGTATGGCATTGTCCATTGTTGAGATTATCTTTCTTAAATATTTCTGAAGTGAGTCGTCTAGTCCTTGAATGCAGTTGGTGCACATAAAGTTGAATGCTGTAGACGAGAAAATATGAACCTTAAAATACTAGGAAAAAAGACGATGCAAGGCGGTCACTGGGGAAAATCGCACGCTCGCTCTACAAACGCTAACGTTGAAAATGGATTGGAAATTGGGGCTTCCTGTGGTAAAGCGCGCGGAAAAAATATGTTGGGCTTCCTATGGTAAAGCGCACGGGGAAAAAATATGTTGGGCTTCCTGTGGTAAAGCTCGCGGGGGGGAAATATGTTGGGCTTCCTGTGGATGCTTGTCGTATCTTTTAGGGGTTGGAATCGTAGTTTGGTGCCGCTTAGGGTATAAACGACCACCATTAGAGCTATCCCGGTAGTTGGGAATTTGCCGGTATATTTCATTATGCCCTACTCGCCAGGAAATTATTTTTTTGTAGAATTGGTACGTTCTATGGATAAAAATTATTTGTTGCCACGCCCACAAAGTTCAGATTCTGGTACGTTTTTAATAAGGGTAATTTTCAAAATATAAAACATCTCCACCACCATCTCCAGTCCCCTCCCTCCCTTCGCTCCAGGAATATCCTATGAAACAAGGAGACATCAAAGATCCATACGCACCGAGCTTCATTTCAGGAACTGCTCCTACATACGAGTTGTACCCATAAACATAAGCTATCTTCTCTCTTATCATGCGACCATTGTGGAACTTGATTTCCCAGGGCATCCCGGTCATCGTTACACCATCGGGAAATACGAAATCTGTAGACGAAGAGGAAAATCGTGGAGTCCCGTTAAACCTCGTGGGGACCAGAGAGAAAGGTTCGAGATAACAACGACGGTGGCAAATTATCACCTTTTTTTGAATTAATGCTTTTTACTTCCTGTTGAATTTCTTACAGTACAATAGTTTCTATACAAACTGATATAAATGATTTTTTTTTATTTTTTTTTACAAACTTTTATATTATAAGGAGCCAGTACGTTTCTCTCCTAGATTGTTTGTGTTTGTTAGTACCATTATAAGACTACAGGCTGATGTGCCAGGAGACGATCCCTAGCTATACTCTTTGTAATATAACACAACAGGTTCTTTTACACGTCAAACTCTTTCAATACTCTTTATATTGGTTAGAAGAGAAAGGACCATACAAGACCGACGGCTTAACATCCCCGACCTCCCACACGGAAGTCGGTGCTCTAACCAACTGTGTTAATGTTACAATCATTCAGCAAATAGAATCAAAACAAAGGTACGAGGTCATTGTAAATCACTTCATGAACTCTGCTTTGAAGGGTACACACTAATTATGCCATGATTTTCTTTTAGGCGAACTGTGCTGATTGAGTTTCTACAATGATATCATCATAATTTACCTTCTTTAAAGAACTCTTCTGTTACCTCAGAATCCAGAAAATCCTCTGAAAATAACTTTATTTCCATCTAAGAAAAAGAAACAAGAAATCACTGAAGAACATTAAGTTAAACAATACAGATCTTCAATAGGTTCCTCCGTCCTCTACAACCCCATGATCCAGCCTTGTTCCCATTCGTTACTTACTGCGCGCCATGGAGTCTGGGAAATGTCTGTCTGCTCGCGTAGAAGTCTGGGAAGGCGAGGAAAAAAGTGAAGCTCCACGCTCTCTGGGAACGAGTTTGCCAGTGATTGGAGTCTTGTAAGCAGTGATACATTGCGCCTGTCATCTGTCACGTGACCTTTTAAAATTTCACCCACGACCAACAAACATATCATAGCGTAAGCAATGTAATGGTACATTTATGTGGAAAGTTTGAAACGAAGTTACTGTTTAGGCCTCAGAGTTTACTGCCTCTGGGCAGTTGTTGCTCTCCAACATACAAAAGCTGAGCAAAGCTTAGTGGACGCCTGCAACTCTCGTCCTGTCTACGATATGTGTTTGTAATGGCCTTTTAATTTAATTTAGCTACGATATCTTTGTCGGTCTTGGATGAGAACAAAATTTCATATGGCATTAAGGTTGTCCACCTCGGAAAAGCACATTTACGCATTTGCACATTTACACATTTACACATTTACACATTCGCAACATCACGTGTATATTTGTTTTGCGCACGTGAAACCCAGAGTCAATAGATTCAGTAGAAGTATACTGCCATAAGAATGCCGCGGCCTTATACAGAAGATTTCAGGTGGAGAGTTGTATTTCAGCGCTCGTAAAAGTGCAAATGTGTAAATGTGTAAATGTGCAAATGTGCAAATGTTCAAATGTTATGTGCATGTAAATGTGCTTTTCCGAGGTGGACAACCTTAATGACATTGACTGTATATGTGCGAGACAATTAGATTTCAAATGTTCCTCATCGCTTTGGTTACCGTAGTGCTTATATGAGTTTACCTGTGCCAGATCATGCACTGACGAGTAGAGTCCACCAGATGGTGCCAGCCATCCCCAGTCCATGATCTCATAAGAGGACGTAGCATTTGTGTAAACCACAGGAATTTTAGAGATTTGACTGAAGGAAAGAACAACAGTTGAAAAGATAAATGTGTTGAGTGTATGTAGTAGTTGTCCGACTTTCCCATGCCACTAGCACTGGTGGAATGCGACTCAACAAGCGGAAGGTTTGGAAAACACGGTGCGGAGGGGGGAGAGGGAGAGGGGACGAGGGGGAGAATGATAGGGGGGGGGGGGGGGAAGGACGCCGCGCGCTCTTCAAACCTTGGAAATCCCTTGAATTCGTTGGAAGTTAGTTCTCGAGTAAGATCTAATTAACTACCCATTACAACTGACGTGTTTGCAGTTTAGGAAGACTAACCTTCTAGTTAATGTAAAACTTGAGCTGCTCATTCCTAATGGTTCTAACAAAGCCTTCTTCATCCACGTCTTGTAATCTCCACCTCCAAAGTGTTTTGCTAAAATCTGACCGAGCAGAGACCAACCTAGATTACTGACAAGAACAATTGTCGTTACGCCACAGAAAAATCAGTGGTCAAAACTGAGTAGAGCATTTAGACACTTAAAACTTCTAACTAATCGTCCAGAATTGACGACAGTGCACCTGCTACAGAAACATGGTACTGGTCAGAGGTTTCCCATGTAGACGGCAAGCCGTCGTTTTCAGTATTTTCCGCCAGCGAACAACTGTGAACCTGGCAACTGCATGAACATAAATACAGGCAGGGAAACACCGTAGCGCGTTTACGTTGGCGGGTTAGAGGTTGGTTCACCATGGCCAGTGCTTCGCGCTCGATTTCTTGATAACAGAAAATAAAAAGTATTTATTTTCTCTAAGAATAATTTTAAACATTTTTTCAGTTTAATGTTCACATTTTCTACAAGACTATATTACCTATATTGTGGTTCTGTGCCTGGTCTTCTTAGTAATGTCAGTTTGCTTATTCTTTGTAGCATAGTAGAGTAGTTATAGGGACAAAAATTGTTTTCAGTGGACGGGTAGCACGGTGCCTCTCTTTGTAAACCTGATCGCTGAGCAGCAAGATGTCTGAAAAACATAATTACTCAGTTATAAAATAGTTACTAACAGAGACTTTGACGATCTATATACTGACACGTTAAGTTATCCGTTAAGCCTGGCTTGTTTTCTCTGTCGACGCAAGCATAACACTGCACGAAAAAATGGATTTACATGTGTCTTAAAGATGGTGCAAATATAGAGTAAATACCATGTTTGATTAGGTTTGATCATATTTGCTGTGTCACAAATATGAAGTTCGTTCCATGTTTACCATATATAGCAAATATGGTGAATACCTTTTTCACTATCACATTTGATATAGGGGCAAATATATCTTAAAGCTTCATGTTTGCCCAATATTCACCCAAAAGAAAATCTAATGGTATATTTCATTTTTACCCTTGATTTCACAATAACTGCAAATATGTGTGAAGTTTCAAATTTGCACTCAATGCAAATATCCTGCAAAGTTGAAGCAAATCTGATCACCACACATAAGATAAGATGTTGCAAATATAACTTTCATCTAAATAAACTACAATGGGTAAAATTGATCAAAATATCATATTCACTTCATCTTCACATATTCTTTAACGAAGTAAATGAATTGCAAATACAATCTTCAGTCACTGTTAATTTTGAAAAAGTGATCAAACGTGATATTCACTCCATTTTCACATCACATTAAAGAGCAAATCTAAAATTTGCTCTGAATAAGAGGTATAAAGATAAGGCAAATTTCAACTTTGAACATATTTTATTCAATAAAATATTCTGTATATTGTTTTGAATTCTTACATGTTTTGACTTTATAATAATAAACTATTTCAAAATATATATATTCCACTGTGCAATGTTAAAAGTGTGACCTCCATTAATATGAGGTATGCCGATTTGCAAATAATTGTATCCAAATACATCAAGGTGGCCACACTTTTGAGGGTTGCACTGAAAAAAGCATTTGATAAGCATGCTTCTAATTAACAGTAACAATACAATATTATTCTATAAAATGTATTTCTAAAAGGTAAACTTTATCAAAAATTGTCAAGTCATTGTAAACAATCGTTTTAGATGCCAAAACCAGGATAAACAAGCAAGTAATTTTTTTGAAATAAAAACAAAATTAGGAAAACCTTTTTTTGAAATAGTCATATCAAAGGAAACTTAGAAAATGGTTTCAATATTATGATAAAAATATGTAAATGTTTATACAATCAGAGCCCATTGTGGTGCATCGTCAGGTGGTGCTCTATTGGAGGCTGCCGTACTTTCTCTCCTTTCAATAACCATAGATAATCCCTTTCTTGTTCTTTTCCTTGTTACTCTTCTATCGAGTTTTTGAAAAACATTGCTAGCCTCTTGGCTTCGCCATGCCAGTTTCTTGACTAGTAGGATGTTTGGTCTAGAGGGTGCATCCGAGTCTGATTCAGAGCCAGATACTCTATCTGGCTCTGATCCAGACTCTTCTGAAGACATGAACTCATTTGTGATGATTTCTGCAATTTTCTTCTTCTGATCTTCTGAGAAAGCTGTTGTGTTCTCTAGGGCTTTTGTTCTCATCAGACGTTTCTATAATAAATATTACAATAGTCAATACACACATATCATACCAAAGAGAAACAGAAGTAAGCTAGAGTAAGCTCAGGTCGAATATGTGGTAGTATTAGTCAGGCATTATAAATTAATTTAGTATCTACCATACAAGTGAATAGCGCTTTTCGTGTGCTGTGATTGAATTGGTTAATCAAACTAGGGATATCCTTGGTTGTTTACCTCCCAAGCAAAACAAGAATAGATGGCGTTGTGTTTTGCGATCCTTTTTCTTCTTGAAAATACATTTTATATATTATTTTGGCTGGCTATTCACTTGTGTGGTATATACAGTCATTTCAGAAAACGTTGTCACTGACCGGCCTCACGACTACACAACTAGACCATCGGCCAATAATAATTTAATCCAAAATGCCTTTGTACGTGGGAGTATTCATTGAATCAGTATAGTTTCAACCACATGAATTTATTTTTAATACCGAGTTACCGTTTTATACAAATATCAATAGCTCACGCATGATGTAATCATTTTCACCAGCCCTGAAGATGGACGCATTGTCCAAAAGCTCGGTATTAAAAATAAATTCACGTGGTTGAAACTTTACTGATTCAATAATAATTTACAGTGTGACTACACCAACCAAGGCCACCCAAACAAATTTCCATACAAATTATCCAATCACAATTGAGTATTTAAACAATAGAATCTGCACAATTTTTTTATTTTTCGCTTTAAAAGCATATATTTTACTTTATATGTGTATGTATATGATCAAGAGTGAACAAGAAACAGTTTAAATTGTAGAATTCGACATCATTCTGTTATTCAGCGTCACAAATGTGATTAGCAAATTTGATTCAAAATTTGTTTGGGTGGCCTTGGTTGGTGTAGTCGCACTGTAACACTTACATTGTGCAAATCTCTACTTTTCAAGTTATTGGTCAGTGACATTTCATCATTGTATTCACCTATTTCAAAAAAACATTGTCGCATGCGCACTGAACCTTATTCTTAAACTCTGAACTGGCTTATTGTTTCTATAGGGACTAATTACAAAATGTGAACATTTTCACATGCCTGTTGTATATCACACTTTGTTCCATATAAAATAGGTCTGATTTGAATAATTTCCCAGCACAAAACCAGCATTCACTTCGGTCTTGGCTTGATGCTTTGAATGCAACAATGGTTTTTGAAATAGGTGTATATAAAGTAAGCTGAGCTTATGGCACACAGTCTACATATCAGATTGATTGACAAACATGAATAGTGAATATGCATCCATACCGTGTTTATGCGACTCCTTTCTCTTTGCTGTTTAAGATACACCTCCTTCTTGTTCTCCTTAACCATTTTAAATTGTCTTTTCCTTGTTTTGAAATAAACCTTTAGTGCATCTAAAAAAAGGATATAGTAGCATTAAGATCTAAAGTTTTATTACGTCCTGTTCACACAGAACCAGATCAATTTGATATTGTCAGTGGTTTTACCATCTGATCATGCGCAGAGGATACTGCCTAGTCAGCCATGCCAAAATAACGCTTGCTGCCCAAAAAGTTATCTGAATAAGGTACACAGTACCTGTCATTTTTTTATCCGTACAAGTCAAAAATTTGACCTTGATTTTACAGGTCCCAAATTTGCATGGCTAAGCATACTGTTCCGTGTGAATGGAATGCCTAACATACAACTTTTTTGAATGGTTAAAAATGTGTCTGGTACCATGTGAATAGGGCCTTAATCAGTATATTCATCAGGGTATATACATGTACACTGTAGATCCATGCATGTGACCAATTCAACAAACCTTGGTTGGACCAACTGCTCATTAATTATTATTCAGAACCATACATTATGTATGTTCAAGTAAACATATAATCATATGTTCAAGTAAACTTAACATTACCTCTAATTAAACTTGAAGACACTTTGCTTGTGTTTTTGCACTGCAACAGTGACCTGCACATTAATCACCTCATTTTCAGGGCATGAGAAGCTGAAATTGAAGTGAAGTAAACCAAATTGAGATACCAATACATACAACAATACATACATTTGTACTATATAGTACGGCAATGAAGAAATATACTACTTTTGATTTACTTTTCATTAATTGTTTTTACTGATTCATTTTTAGACTACCGTAAATCTTCTATTAATAATAATGAACTTTATTCAACACACAATCCAAAAAGGTAAACCTTATTTACATTGTACTAAACGCCCCTCTTCTAATAAGCGCGCCCCACCTGTAAGACCTCAGGAATTGAATAAGCACCCCAAGCGCTTAATAGAAGATTTACGGCATACTGATCAGCTGCTAAAATAGTGAAAATTATTAAAGTACCTTTTGTTGAGATCCCAGCCAGCAGTTAGCTCGCTTCCATATAAATTCTTGAAAGTCACTCTCACATTAGACTGAAACAAAATGCATACCGTAAATCATTGGATGAAATGAATATACAGTACATGTATATACATGTGTATATATGGAATTACATGTAGTTCAGTAGTTGTTGGACCAGTGCCAGCTGTGAACAGTAACAAACATAGGAACCTCTTAAAGTTAAAGTAGCTAGTTTAAAGAAAATAAGAACCTACATGTATTTAATAACTTATTAAATACCCTAAATTTTCAGTAGACACCAAATATATAAAAACCTTTTTAGGTTAACCTAAAAACCTGGGTTCTTACTGGCAGGTTTTTACTGTATAATTTATAGTGTGGCGGGAAACTGACTACAAGTAGTAGTACTAAGTAAACAGAAAGCACATGGTTTCAGGTATTGAAAATTTTGATTTTTTCTTACCGTTAAATCCACGGGCAAGCGTCCCTTTTTTCGTCGTTTAACCGAAGAAACATCTTGATCACTAAGCAGATTGATCATGTGGCCATTGAAAGCACGTTGTTCAGCCATAAAATCCCGAAGCTCGTCGGCTACATTGCCGTTGGCTGGCACATCATCGACATCGGCGTCTTGTTGATTTTCATTTGGCGAAGACGATCGGTTTGTCATAGCCGGCAAAGGCGGTGAAGAAGTAGAAGTAGAAGTGGTAGTCGTACGACTGGTACTTGGTGTTTGTAACCCTGCTGTTGGTGTGACTGGCATTGGTAGACGGCGGTGAACTACTGGGGTCGCAGCTGGCTCTTGTGAAGACGAAGTTGAACTGAACGATGATACATTTCGAGGCTGCTTTCCCCCAGAAACAGGTCTAACACTATGAGAAGGCGTTTTTCTTCCCCGTGATGTTCGTGCCATTTCTTATCATCGACTATAATCAACTCCAGAACGATAGAACAAGTTTTTTTTTAGAGAACAAAGTATGACAAACACTCAAGTCAAGAAACCACGCTCGAAATGATTATGAATAATCTCTCTCAACTTTCAAAAAGAGCGGCAAGGCACATTTGTTTACATTATGTCGCTCTACTATTGGGTCAGTTGCCTGTGTTTCATGTGCTGTTCACGTGCTTTTGGCCGAGGAAAACTGAGTCGAGCTCAAAGGTCATGAAAAATTATGCAAAAATCCGAACGAGGCCGATCGCTGTTACATGTAGACTCCAATCCTTGAGCATTAAATATAGTATACTTTTGATAATTTTGCCGTACGGTAGCCATTTATGGAAGGAGGTCGTAGGTACTGTTGTCACTGCGATGAGTTATTGAATCCAAGAACATACAGATTGCATGTTTCATTGTATTACAACCAAAATACTAATACTTGGAAGCGTCGCAGTGAAGATGCCGAAGAAATGCTTTCATCTGATGATGAAAGTTCTATTGACAGAGGTATTCTGAATCCCTCTTACGATAATGGGTCCGACGATGAATATGTGGAAGAACAATCCGAAGGCGACAAAGGTTAGTCCAAAATATAGTACCGTACAAATGTATACGTCGCTGTGCCAACCACAGGGAGCCCATGCATGCAACAACCGGTTATTATCGAAAGGGGGAGGGGAGTGTGATGTGGGTCTTCAGATTTTGCACTGTAAACCTGGTTTACCAGAGACCATTTAAACAAATAATAACTGTAATTTTGTGAACATTTGACTCACACATACTGTCAACCCCAGACCCCCCCCCCCCCCCCCCCCCCCCCCTCGGGAAATACCCAGGCATTCACTTTAGATTCAAATGAAAGCCACTGAAGGCATGTTAATTTGTAATTTTGTACTTGCATGTTAATTTGTCAATAATTATTACTCGGCTTCATCTTTCGGATGAAGCTCATGACAGACTGAAGTCATTTTGTCGATAACTGATCACTTGCTGGTAGATACTCTCAGAGAATGATCACGTATTTTCTACAAGTAACTCAACAAAGCCAATAAGCCGACCCGCACTGCGAAAGTAATTGTAACGAGACGTTGTCTAGACATCACTCACAACAACATAACACCCGCTGAGAAAACGCTCTCAGAGCGTCTTGTTATCAATGAAACTGGTACAAACAATGGGACATTTCTCCCATTCCCAAAATGGTCCCTTAATGAAGGATCAACTGACATGTACTTATGTTATTCCCGAATAAAACTTACTGTGGATCTGTTTTATTTATTCATATAGGTGCAGTAATTTCTGAGTTAGAGGAAGAAGAGATACAACTAGTAGGAGGATATCGCAGTGATGGTTCTGACAATGAGTGGATGTATATGGAAAGAAGTGGCCCACAAATTAATTTTGAAAAGTGGGATTTGGACGAAGAAGATTTCATGTTGGATTTTGAAGATAATCAAGAAAATGATCCAGCGGGAAGCCATGATGTTGAAAGTGGAAAATTTAAGGACATTGTGAAATGGATAATGATATGCCTATGTATTTGGTCTTCATATTGTGGAATTTCTGACAAAGCTTTGGATATTCTTATTTCTTTTTTGTCTGCCATTTTTCAGTCTATTGGTACTGTTATTCCTGCCTTTACTGGTTTTGTCCTGTTGTTTCCAAAGTCACTGAATTTGCTCAGAAAAAAACTGGGAATGGACCAGGACACTTTCACAAAATTTGTTGTATGTCCAAAGTGTGACAGCCTTTACAAATTTGAGGAGTGCTACTTTGAAAGATTTGGAAGAACAGAAATTAAGAAGTGCCCTTATGTAGCTCATGTTAACCACCGCCAAGTGTTTCGTCGCACAGCATGTGGGGAACCTCTTCTTAAAGAAGTTTTGCTGAAAAATGACAAAAAGCGGCTGTACCCTCATAAAATCTACTGTTACAACAGTGTCATCAACACATTGAAAGGATTTATTTCAAGGCCAGGATTTGTAATGAATTGTGAACTGTGGAGAGAAAGAAAAGTTCCAGATGGTTTTTTAGCAGATGTTTTCGATGGAAAAGTCTGGAAAGACTACATGTATGTCGAGGGAGAAGCATTTTTGGCATCTCCAAACAATTATGCATTCATGATGAATGTAGACTGGTTTCAGCCATTTAAACATTCATTATACAGTGTGGGAGTAATATACATGGTTTTAATGAATTTACCAAGAGAACTCAGGTTTAAAGAAGACAATGTTTTCCTTGTTGGAATAATACCAGGACCACATGAGCCAAAACTGACAATAAATTCATACCTGAAACCACTTGTATCAGAATTGAACATTCTATGGAAAGATGGTATCCACGTTAAGCCACCTGGCTCAAACAATGATCAACTCTATCGTGCAGCTTTATTGTGTGTTGGGTGTGATGTCCCAGCAGTAAGAAAGGTCTGTGGTTTTACAGGTCATGCATCATGTCATGGCTGCTCCAAATGCACAAAAGTATTTCCAGGTAATGTAACTGAGAAGATAGATTTTTCAGGTTTTGACCCATCTCCTCTCAGAACAAATGAACAACATCGACAACATGCAGAAGAGATTCTCAACCAGACATCAGCAGCAGACAAACAACAAAAAGAACAGCTATATGGAACTAGGTACACAGAACTGATGATGCTGCCATATTTTGACTGTGTAAGATTTCATATTATAGACCCGATGCACAACTTGTTCACAGGAACTGCAAAGCATATCATGAAAAATGTCTGGCTTGATAACACAAAACCAATAATTGACAAAAAATTACTTGAAAATATACAGAAGAAGATTGATAACGTATGTGTTCCATCAAATGTTGGTCGTTTACCCAAAAAGATTGCAAACAGCTATGGTGGTTTCACTGCTGACCAGTGGAAATCCTGGACCATTATTTATTCAATTTTTGCGCTTTGGGATGTTTTGCCACAAGAACACTTAGAGGTCTGGCGTTATTTTGTCATGGCAAGCAGTCTTCTTTGTACTCCTATGATAACCAATGCTAAAGCACATTTGGGACATGAATATCTACTGAAATTTTGTATTGGTTTTCAAGAATTGTGTGGACAAAACAGAGTTACTCCAAATATGCACTTACATACCCATATATTGCAGTGCATTCTGGACTATGGACCAGTATATTCTTTCTGGCTGTTCAGTTTTGAGAGATATAATGGTATTCTTGGAGAATATTCTACAAATCAAAGAGCAGTTGAAATCCAAATTATGAGGAAATTTATGTCTGGACAGTTTGTAAAAACTCTTTCTACTCCCTCAAGCTTCAAAGAATTCTTCGATCCAGTCTTAAAAAAGATGAGGCCAGTTACATCAGGAAGCCTTAATGTATATTCTTCAGCCAACTGTGATAGCTTGTCTGCATATGTCATTCAGCAAAAGCTTCTCTCTATTGGTCCAGTGAGAAAGGGAAAACATTGGTTTATTTCAGAAGAAGGCCAATTATTGTATAAGTGTTTACCGCCATTATATATCAACACTATTGACCATGATTCATTACCATATCTGAAGGAGTCATATAAAACATTTTTACAAAATGTAAATGGGTCATCTGTTTCCATTAATTGTTGCATGATATCGGGAATTGGTATTGCTGGAGATCTTTTGGGGGCTTGTGACTCAAGAAGAGGAAGGTCTGCATTTATTATGGCTGGTTGGTGTGGTCTGGGAGGAAGAATAGACAGATCTGGAACAAATATACGTCCAGGCATGGTACAACAATTTATGAAGCAGAATATTGAAGTGAATGGTCAACATGAAACATGCATCTTAGCAGAAGTGAAATGGTTCAAAGAACATCCATCAAGACATGCACTTGGGGCACCTATTGAGATATGGTGCAAAGAACTATTTGAAATGGAGGGACCTGCAAGCTTCATTCCACTACAAAGAATTCATTCAAAGTTTGTTCCAGCATTTGATGTCTTCAAAAGAGAAAATGTTTTGATTACTTGCCCGCTACATACCTTGCAAGATGCAGTGTTAACACATTGAAACACATTAAAAGTTATTATAATTGAAGGGGTCCCTGCAAGAATGGAGTAAGTGACTTGTGATCAAAACCAAAATTCTCCTTTGAAATTCAAAGAATATTGAGGAGAATTTAGATTTTGATCAGAGATCACTTACGTTGTTCTTGCATTATATTAATATTAGTGATAATATGATTTTCTATAGATTGATTATTTCTAAATTCATTATTTGCCTTTAATATTTAATTAGCAATGAAATCTGTATCTATATTTCTCTTCTTCGAAAAATTGATATCGATAACATGTTATCTTCACAGATATCATATCGTAAAGTAAAAATAATTTCAAAACAAAAAAATGTTTCATCAATAATTATATAACAGAATATTACATGGTCGCTTGGAGATACAAATTTGATCTTCTCGTGTTGAATATCTCACTCATTTGCTGCACTCACTCGTGAGAGATATTATCAACACTCAAAGATAAAATTTGTATCTCCGCGCACCCATGTAATATCCTCTATATTATTATCCACTCATTTATTCATATCTCACTGTATTCATTCATTTCATTCATTCATTGGTTTAAAATGGTACTGCACTAGAAATAATTTTGCCTGGTATAAAAATTTAAAGAAAATCACATATTTGTAGGTATAAGAGATGTGTGACATTGCAATTATGCTCACTGAACAACTATTTGGAAGAGATATTGTAGGTATCATTTGGAACCTAGTAATACTATTCCAAATTTGCCTATGATGTGAATTACTGATTAATTGTTGTCATTGTCATATAAATAATGTGCATACCTACTGTAATGAAAGAAAAAGTGAAGACAAATATATATATATTATTTTAGCGAAGAAGGCATGATGTGTGTCCTGTTGTGCGCGAGACCTTGTAGTGGCTTGATGCCTGTTTTTGAAACTATATGCAACTGTGGAAAAGCATGGTATCAGAGACGTAGTTTTATTATGATGCAAAAGGGTCATGCCAGAAACCCCTGTATTAGTAAAAAAAAACATAGGAGGTGCCATTTTGATATGTAGGTGCAATAGTCGAACCAGAAATGCTATATTTGATTTAATAACACACCTACAACAAATACTCGTTTCTGATTGGCTGATTGACTGGATTTTTTCTTAATACCGTGCATTGCACGGTATCAAAGAGAAACTTGCACATGTGCTATTTTATTATTTGTGGTTGTGATTGCATTACGCGCGATTTGCTACTATAGAGAAACTCATATTTTTTGTAGGTGTGTTATTAATAGGAAATACCACTTAGTTCTCGAAGAATAATGAAAAATACCACTTGTATTTGATGAAAGTGGCTGAATACCACGAGTGCGTCTCGAACTGTGGTATTTCCTATACTAATTGTTCTGCAGTAGAGGCCTTCAAAAAATTTGATTTAAAAAAAATCCCCTAGAGCACAGCACACCAGCACACATCCCACTCCACCTACAGTGAGAGCCGCGACCTCTCTGCTGCAAAGCGAGCGTGTATGCCAATGGCCTCCTTGGTTCGGGGCGCCCAAATGAATGAGTCTTTGTTGTTCCAAGGAACTTGCGTGTGCCTTTACCCGATTGCATGGGAGGACAACTACCGGGACCCAAAGCCACAATCACGCCGCCGCGTATTGATAGTTACCTTTTTCTATCGTCGAGTATGCCACGTATTAACGTTCTTCGAGTGTTATATACATTCAGACCGCCGGCCGCTCCTCCATGTGGGACCCACACATATCGTGATGCGCATGCTAAATTTGTGATTATGAATGATTGTATGTATAACACAGTTATATAAATATCACCAAGTATTCGGATTATTTACCAAGTGTAATAGGTTATCAATTGCCCTATACCACTATGACGTCAAATCAAAACAATCTATTGTTTAAACGCTAAGGATCATGGTCGCTAGAGGGGGACAAAACAGCAACAACACAAAGGATTTCCCAAATAAATGTATTTTACAGACGGTCTGAAAGCGATAAAAGTCACCAAACACAGTAAATATTGTGGGAAAAGTATCGATGAACATAATATCTGGAAACTAGCCAATTTGAAATCAAGCGAACCTCAGCAGAGCAGATTTAGTTCAAATTTCTATTGTTCTTCACGATTCTGTCCCCCTCATAAATAAGCCGTTACGTCATAGTGGTATAGGGCAATTGCAAGTATTTGGATTCGACTATTTGCGTTTGCATCGGAATTGTTTTACTGCATGATAGCTGCATGTCGACGCCGATTCAAATATTTCAGGATGACGAAGTTTCCAATTCAAAATCTCCGCCGTTGTTGCCTACAAACCCGATTCTCTATCGGATTGGTCTCTTCGTGTGTCAACAGTGCAACCTCGAACCTGTATAAGGGTAAAACAGGACGGCTGCACTGTACACATTTAACATATTTGAACATATTTTGTGCGCCATTCCTGTCTGTCAGATTTTTTGTCTGCGCAGATACAATAAATATTGTTAACAATGCGGAAATAACAATTAATTTTATCAAGCTTCAAACTGATTCCCAAACCCTGATAGCTAGCTGTTTGGGAGCTTTTAGTATAATTTGTGCAAATATGATATAAATTTGTCTCAAGTTTTCATTGAGGTGCAAATACAGATCATATTTGCTCCACTTGTGAATACGAAGTAAAGATAAGCTAATTTACAAATTTGCTTGGTTTGCACATTGATGTGGAAACATATTCAAACATCATATTTACCTCAAAATTTCAACAACTTTACAATAGAGGTAAATGTATTCTTTGAACTATATTTGCTATGCAAGTCAAATAAGGTGCAAATATGGTCTACTAATTTCACTCCATGTTTGCACCTGGGTTCAAATATGAGCAAATCCGTTTTTTCGTGCAGTGAATATATAAGTGCAAGCGCAGTGATCTAAAGGTGCGGACACACGGTGCAACATTGCGTGCACTGATTGCCGGCAATTTTGTTGCAGCGCGTGTCCACCCATGAAACTGATTGCTCGCAATTGACTAGCGCGCGCTAAAGTACGACGTAATTTGTTGCTCGCAATGCACAGGCAGCCCAACCATTGCTTTTGAGGCTACTAAATAATTCAATAAAATGATATTTGCGTCTTTTTTGATGGGCTTCCTGTGGTAGAGCGCGTGCGCGCGCGCAATACGTATTATGTTGGGTTCCCTGTGTTGAGTAATGTCCTATGTTGGGCTTCCTGCGGGATGCGCCCGCAGCAAATGTGTATATTTACACAAGGTATGAAACTAGGTCACGTGACAAATACGTTTTTGCTCCTAATTTTGTCATTGTGATGTGAAAATTCAATTTTTCTTCGAATAACTAAACTTTACCGTATTCTCGAAATACTTTGTAAGTATCAGTCGTCTAACTTCAACGTACGCTGAGAAACTAATTTTTGAAATTTTGAGCGTCCTGGCCCGATGTGCGGCGCAAGTAGCTGGTGCACTTTTCCGTGAAGCAGTCGGATTTTACCTTCGAGAAGGCATCGACAAGCGCTCGGCAGATCTGAACTGTGCTCTTTTTGGCAAGTTTTAACATTTATATGTTCACTAAACATGAGTCAAAACATCTACGATATACTTTCTTTGTTTTCTGTTTTGACTTCTGTAAATTATTTGTTTTGTATTTTGATTTTTATCGATTAAAATCTTCAAAATTGACGCATTGTGTTTTATAAATGCTGAATAGTCTCAATATTTAGTACTGCACAACACACTTGCTATCAGTACTTGCACACAAAATGACAAACAAACGTATTTATTTCAACAATAAAAGTTTACTAGCTTTTTACACACTGTTTTGCCGTTCTTTCTTTGCAATTTATTCACTATATTGAGTAATAGCATGGATAATTAATAACAATGAAAAAATATTATACACAATCGACAAGTTGTGAATGAATAACAAACATCGCAGTTGGAAGCGATAAGCTTACTTACGTTCTTACGAAAAATACGCCGTTAAAATTACTCTGTGTTTCTCTCAGATGATAGTAAGCTTATTTGCTAAATGTGTTGTGCTATTTAATTCAATGACAATAACGACTGACAACTGTTAATATTTTAGTTCACGGCAGCTTCACAAGTCCTTCGCCATTCATGTCTCCTTCGATGTCCGAGTGAATTGAGTTCGTCTATATTTTTGCTTCACTGATGGTTTATGCTGTGTTGGCGTTCCCTTGTGTCAGAAGAACTATAAGTAAAGTACAAAATTATGTCAAACACTCAGTAATGTTTAAACAGATAAAGTACCATCAGTCAGTTGAAAGAGGTTCCTTGTTGAAGTGTATTTCGATCACTAACAGTGAACTACACAAGTCAAATAGCTCAGTCATAATTTATGGGAAAAAACTGATTTGTTGAGGAGTATAAGCAGCCCTTCTGTACGGTGGCCCATAAGTGCAAAACACAAACACAAATCCAAAACACAAACGCAAAAGCCAAAACACAAACACAAAAGCCAAAACACAAACACAAATACAAAACACAAACACAAAAGCCAAAACACAAACACAAAAGCCAAAACACAAACGCAAAAGCCAAAACACAAACGCAAAAGCCAAAACACAAACGCAAAAACCAAAACACAAACGCAAAAGCCAAAACACAAACGCAAATCCAAAACACAAACACAAACGCAAAAGCCAAAACACTAACGCAAAAGCCAAAACACTAACACAAAAGGCAAAACACAAACACAAATCCAAAACACAAACACAAAAGCCAAAACACAAACGCAAAAGCCAAAACACAAACACAATAGCCAAAACACAAACGCAAAAGCCAAAACACAAACACAAAAGCCAGAAGGCAGTTTGCATGGGCTTCCTGTGTCAAAAAAGTCTGGGGCAGACAGGCCTAGGATTCCTTAGCCGTGTGGATTTAAAACAGATCTACAGATCTGCTTTTACGAGGCTCTTGAATCTGGAATTTACAATATTTGCAGACTTCCATATGCATACTTACCCTTAGGGTTGGAGAGCTATGACGAATTCACAACACTAATTGAGAAGTCTCTCAAAGTATATCATGGGTTAGGCTTGGATAAATTCTGCTCCTAAATTGACGGATTCTGCCTGCCGGCAATGCTCGTAAAAATCGCATATTCTGCTCAAAATTCTGCTCAAACTATGAAATTCTGCTCGAATTCTGCTCGGTTAAAGTAGATAGAAATTCATTGTGTACTGAAAATTTGTAATGACAACTGTAAACTAATATTGCGAGTTTGATTACTTTTGAGTTCACCATGGCATGTTATGTTTCATTTGCATTAAATTTCACATTTTAAAAATATTTTTTAATTACATATGTCATGTATGTCTTGTCTATTCCTAATTTTCCCGAATTCTGCTCAAAATTATGCTCGAAGGGTGGTTTTCTGCCGGCATAATGCTCACTGCTGAAGGTGATCAATTCTGCTCGAAATTCTGCCGGCAGAATTTATCCAAGCCTAATATGGGTGCTTTGGGAGTGTTTGAAATTAGCTTGTAAAATATTTTTCTACATGATGTTCTTTGCATTGTGAGAAACACTTGCTGAGAGAACACTTAAAGTGCTTATGAAGCTAATTTTTTTATTTTGAAAATCGATTACATATGAAGTGAATAGTGGGATGGTTCAGTATTTTGTGACTTGAACTTCACATTTGCGAGTTATAAAGGTTTGAAATGTTGATAGAGCAGATTTCGTATGACTGTGAAAAACTTACGGCACGGACGTGCCGTGCCGTGACCGTGACCGTGATGACTTAGGATTTCGAATGAATCCGCGTGCCGTGACCGTGACTGTGCCGTGCGTACGTGCGCCGTGGTTTTTCACAGTCATACGAAATCTGCTCTATGGTAATTCAGTGACGTCAACGTAGGCATCATTTATTATACAAAAGTGCCCTTGTGCAAATTACTGACATTTTTAATCTGGCAAAAAGTTTTTCTACAACTTATATACATGATGTTAAACTTTTTTTCCATTTCAGAAAAGAGTGCTACTTGAAAAAATATATATAAGGTACGGCAAATGCCTACGTTGACGTCACCAAATTAGCATATCACAATTTCAAACCTTTATAACTCGCAAATGCGAAGCTCAAATCACAAAATACTGAACCATCCCACTATTCACTTCATATGTAATCGAGTTTTTAAATAAAAAAATAAGCTTCACAAGCACTTTAAAATAAAAGGCTTTCATGACTTTCTTTATGGTTTGTTATTCTGTGAGCACAAATATTATTTGGTTTCATTTGGCCATCAAAGTTTTATAAAAGCCAAATCATTAGTTATTTTATCAAAAGTTAATTTTAAAACACATGTACTGTATTCTTGTTCACATTGCAAAAGTTGAACGTGATCGCCACACTGAGCAATTAAATCAGGGCTCGTTATATTCAAGTAATCTTTGTTGTTGACAAATACAAATAAAAACAACAATGAAAGGCTAAACATTGATTTGTATAAATGGTCCAAGAGGTGAATCAGTAATAACCACACAGTACGTTAGACAACACTCAGATTTCAAACTTTACAGATGTGCTTCATGTAATTCATTAGATCAAATAAGATCACCTAATATATTATTCACTGTCTCTCATGCACTGACATGTACCGTAGCTAGTACATGTAAAGTTTGATGTATGAATTTGGGCCTAATAAATTATTTTTGCATTTGCGTTTGTGTTTTGGCTTTTGCGTTAGTGTTTTGGCTTTTGCGTTTGTGTTTTGGCTTTTGTGTTTGTGTTTTGGCTTTTGTGTTTGTGTCATGGCTTTTGCGTTAGTGTTTTGGCTTTTGCGTTTGTGTTTTGGCTTTTGTGTTTGTCATGGCTTTTGTGTTTGTGTTTTGTATTTGTGTTAGTGTTTTGCCTTTTGCGTTTGTGTTTTGGCTTTTGCGTTTGTGTTTTGGATTTGTGTTTGTGTTTTGGCTTTTGTGTTTGTGTTTTGTATTTGTGTTTGTGTTTTGGCTTTTGCGTTTGTGTTTTGGATTTGTGTTTGTGTTTTGGCTTTTGCGTTAGTGTTTTGGCTTTTGCGTTTGTGTTTTGGCTTTTGCGTTTGTGTTTTGGCTTTTGTGTTTGTGTTTTGGCTTTTGTGTTAGTGTTTTGGCTTTTGCGTTAGTGTTTTGGCTTTTGTGTTTGTGTTTTGGCTTTTGCGTTTGTGTTTTGGATTTGCGTTTGTGTTTTGGATTTGTGTTTGTGTTTTGGCTTTTGTGTTTGTGTTTTGTATTTGTGTTTGTGTTTTGGCTTTTGCGTTTGTGTGTGTTTTGGATTTGTGTTTGTGTTTTGGCTTTTGCGTTAGTGTTTTGGCTTTTGCGTTTGTGTTTTGGCTTTTGCGTTTGTGTTTTGGCTTTTGTGTTTGTGTTTTGGCTTTTGTGTTAGTGTTTTGGCTTTTGCGTTAGTGTTTTGGCTTTTGTGTTTGTGTTTTGGCTTTTGCGTTTGTGTTTTGGATTTGCGTTTGTGTTTTGCACTTATGGGCCACCGTACTTCTGCCCTAGTATAGGCAAGTCCTTTTATTAGAGAACATTTAGAGCAATCTACTACGTAAAAACCATGACAAAAAGTAATTTTAGTTCAGTTTATTTTCAACAAAACTTTCCAGTCACGTGTCGAGCAAAACATATCCAAAGTTTCTCCACCATTCAAAATGAAAAAGGACTACTTTAAAACCGCAATTTCTTCTAAATTTACTTAAAGTTGACATGAATTGTGAACTTCTAAACTTACCATGAATAGGGAAAAGAATCCCAACGTTTACACCGAAAAAATCAGTCTTTCTTGATATGAACTTCTCTTCCACGCCCCGCCATTAGCGACAAAATAACGACTTCACCTTGGGTACCCCCCACGGGTCTGTAGCGCACGACGACTTCGGCTCTTCGGTTCACGGAAAAGTGCACCAGCTACTTGCGCCGCACATCAGGCCATGATATGCCATCAGTTTCACACCTTGTGTAAATATACACATGTACTGCGGGACGCGCGGGACGCACACAGGGATCCCAACATCATCAATTTCAATGCACAGGGAACCCAACATAATACGTATTGCGCGCGCGCGCGCTCTACCACAGGAAACCCATCAAAAAAAGACGCAAATATCACTTTATTCATTATTTAGTAGCCTCAAAAGGAATGGTTGGGCTGCCTGTGCGCAATGTTGCAGAAGTAGGACTCGATTCTACTTCTGCAACATTGCGCGCAACATGTTGCAGAGGTGGACACACGCTGCAACAATACATTTTGCAGGGAATGTTGCACGAAATGTTGCACCGTGTGTCCGCACCTTAAGTTCCCATGCATTTCTTGCATTGCTCGTGCTAGCGTAGAACGATGCAGTAACACAATACATTCGTTCTATTGTTTGACATTCGAAGGTCCTTTTGAGGTAATTTAATATCCCATTTAGGCGCCGCCACCCCTTTGCAGCCATCGGGGATTTCGTCACGCAAACTGGGGAGAGTAGCGTTGCGTGATGAAATCTCCGACGGCTGCAAAGGAGACTAGCTTGCGTGACATGGCACAAGTTATTATGCTTATAGTGAAAACCAGGTTTTTGTGTCTTACTTGAATGTGATGTTACGATGGAATGGATTTCTGACGGCAAATTCGGGCTCGTAGTTTGTTATTGGAACGTCAATCGATGGAACTTTTCCATTGCTGTGCAGCTTAAATAGCATTAAGGCCTAGAATAGAACATACGTCCGAATACAATTAGTGGATTCTATAGTTTAGACTGGAAAACATCCCCCTCCTTTTTCGCAAAACTCCAACGAGAAAATTTGCAGTTCGATCGAGGCGTTGTTCGGGCCGCGAGAGACTGAGACGAGACGAAAAGACGCGAGGGGTGTGGTCTCTTCCCTTCTCGCCTCACTCCCCTCGCATTTTTTCGTCTCGTCTCATTCTCACGCGTCCCGAACAAAGACTCGATCGAACGATCAATCAATGGACTATTTTGCAGTCTGTCCATCATTGTAGAAATGCAGAATGATACTACAGAAACCATAGTCCTTAGCGAACCTAAATCTGCACCACTTAAGGCCCAGACACACGATGCAACTTCTCTTGCAACGTTACGCGCTACAACTTTTTTGGGGTGCCACACGATGCAACGTTGCGCGCAACAAGAGTTTTTTGGGGTGTCACACGATGCAACGTTGCGCGCAACAAGAGTTTTTTGGGGTGCCACACGATGCAACGTTGCGTGAAATAGTCGCAGAAGTAGAACTCGATCCTAATTCTGAAACTATTTCACGCAACGTTGCACGAAAATTTGCACCGTGTGTCCGGGCCTTTTGATCTACAAACTATCTGACACGTCTACATAAATAAAGCAGGTAGCATCTTCACGTACACTTACACGTTTTCAAAACTCTCTGTTCTGATTTACTTTGAGGTATAGGGTGCGCAAAGGATTGTGGTAAAATACGCCATGTTTTTCTGTCGGCTATGGATTACCATATACAGTCATTCTTAAAAAGGTTGTCCAGATGAAAAGATTGCAATACTACGATAAATTCACGTGATTCATTATGTTTTCAATTTCCTCGCGCGTGGAATTTCAATTTGAGATGCAAAAGTACACGGTATTGTGAGAACTGAATGTAATGGCGCTGGTATCAACTCGCAGTTCCGCGCGCAGAAATTCAATACATAACGAATCACGTGACTTTATTGTAGTATTGTAGTCTTTTCATCTGGACAACCTTTTTGAGAATGACTGTATACAAACAGTTGTAAATACAGTTGAACTGCGACCACTCTCGTAAGCGATCACCTCTCCTAAGCGACCAGTTTTCCAAAATACCAAAAGTTCAGTTCCAAGTCCAATCTCTATATGTAGATGGCACCTCTTGTAAGCCGGCGACCACCTCTCGTAAGCGACCACAAAGCTTGAAATTTTGGGTGGTCGCTTACAGGAGGTTCGACTGTATGACCTCTTGTAAGCGACCACCACCGTATACCGTAATCGACCACTGTAAAGCTGAATGGCATCCAGGGTGGTCGCTTACGAGAAGTTCACTAACTGAATCAAACTGATTTAAAACAACGAGTAGTCTCCCTCACATCCGTCTTTAGTTCGTTGCGTGACGGAACTAAAGACGGATGCGAGGGAGACTAAACAAAGAGCTGCTCACCGTCAGAATCTTAGTAAGACTAGCACATGGGTAAACAGTTTTTGAAGTAGGCGACGTTGTAACATTGTCATTACGATCCATGGCACCAAATCCACCTTCCCATATGACGCTGTCCATGTATACGAGATTTGCACTCAGGGCCGTCTAAAAATAGATCTTAAAATTAAACAGGCACTACCCGGTATGTAGCCATCGTTGCTTTGCAGGCGCAGATACAGACCCGGTATCAAACCTGATGACGTTCAAACTTAGAACATTCTGCGGGGAGCATGTCCTCAGAATTATTCAACAAACCGCTGACCAGCCTTCGGCGGAAACGCGTCACATTTGTCACATTTTTATATGGATTAGCTTTGATTTGCATGCTTTACTGATGATATTGAGACCAGCCAAAGATGGTCTTCGTTCAGTCACGTGACCACCGCGTGGAAATGCAAAACTGATTGAGACCAGTCAAAGATGGTCTTCGTTCAGTCACGTGACCACCGCGTGGAAATGCAAAACTGATTGAGACCAGTCAAAGATGGTCTTCGTTCAGTCACGTGACCACCGCGTGGAAATGCAAAACTGATTGAGACCAGTCAAAGATGGTCTTCGTTCAGTCACGTGACCACCGCGTGGAAATGCAAAACTGATTGAGACCAGTCAAAGATGGTCTTCGTTCAGTCACGTGACCACCGCGTGGAAATGCAAAACTGATTGAGACCAGTCAAAGATGGTCTTCGTTCAGTCACGTGGCCACCACGTGGAAATGCAAAACTGAACTAATAAACTCGTTCAATCCATACCGCTTGACCTCTGTCCATTTCTGTCGTGATAAACTTCTCCAGTTCTCGTAATTGTTCTTGTACAGTCGAAGGAAGTGTTTTGAAAGCAATTGGTTTGGGCATAAATCTGCATTGCTTGATGTCTTTTGACTTCGTCTACCAGAAAGCAAAAAAAAATACTACAGTTATCACGCCAAAAACGGAAACAATTCCATAATGTTGTTTGTCCTTTCTCTCTCTCTCTCTCTCTCTCTCTCTCTCTCTCTGGTCCATTCATTATTTGAAACAATTCCATATTTGGAAAGCGGACACTTGTCCCCAGCCTCCAAACATTATTGCTGACGCAGCGAGCGAGCCTGAAGCGAGCAAGCAAGGAAGCAATTCTAATTCATTCACGTAGGCAGAAAAAATCTCGATTTTTACCCGGCATGCAGTTTCCAATAACCATCATGCAATTCTCAAGAACCATCATGCAATTCTCAAGAACCATCATGCAATTCTCAAGAACCATCATGCAATTCTCAAGAACCATCATGCAATTCTCAAGAACCATCATGCTTTTCGCGCTAACTCCTACATACGCTATAGCCTGAAGTGAGTTGTTTTCGCGTTTCTGATCGGTAAATGTCGTGCCCAAAATATGTGTCCCTAATTAATTTGTACATGTGTATGTTTCTTTAGCCCGCGGTATATCCTGACTCGTAAGCCCATCAGATACCGTATCTTGTGCTTTTCGTGGGAATTGTGTAGTTGAAGATCACCGTATTAATTGAGCTGATTAGTGCCGGCTGACCGTGTGTCAGTTTCAAGTGTGAATATTCGCATTGAAATCTCAATTATAAGTAATACATTAGTTATTCATAAGCTATCCACTTTTTCAAATAGACAAATACTATTCAAAACAAAGAAAGGTAGACTCGCCTAATAATTTGCATACTTGTCACTTACATAAAACAAAACATTTCATAACTACAGTAGAGTGATTCCAATAAATCTACACCAATACACACTATTAGACACTCACTCTTTTGTTGTCTTTTGTTACTTTGCATCTAATATACAAGGACAGCTAATTACTAGTGCCCAGGTTTATTGGAATCACTCTAAGCTCTCCGGCACCAACTCTTATCCACAACTACTATAAACAATGCATTCACCGTCAGCATTGACTGCTGTTAGGTAGCCTAGTAAATAAGTTATTATGGTCCGTTATATAATTGCTGGGTGTCAATCAGCTGATAAAAGCCCATGAATCGTATTATCTGCATGGCCTACATGACCACAATGTGCTATCAAGCAGAGCAAATTCTAATTGAAAACTCAGTGCAATTCAGCTGATGAGAATTCCTCACGAGACCGGAAATGACGTCACCTGAAAACCCAGCTATAGAAAACATTCTGAAACAATACAACATGTGAACATAAAAACAAGTATTCCACAGATCTAATACGCATACTCGAGGCCACTCTTTACCAGGCCCTCACAGTCAACTATCGCGCGTGCGTGCGTGCGTCAAAAAGGACTGGGACAAGGTCACGCAAGCGTTGACAGAACATTCAATGGATTGAAATCACGCTCAAATTTACCTTGATTCTCTGCGTTTCTTTGGCAGTTCTCGTCACGGCCCAGGCGAACAAACCCGTCATTACTAGTGAAAGGACAACGAAGAACACCAACAAAACCAGCAGAATTCTAGTCCTACTCTTTAAACGTCTCGTCTTCCAAGGTTCCTCTTTCAGGATAAACTTCCCTTTTGAACCGTCGGTGTTTTCACCCAGCGCGTACATGCTTCCGGACAGAGCGTCTGCATTCAAATAACCGCCAAGTGCACCATTTTTGTGTGTCTCGACTTGAGTTGATTCAGCATCAGAACTGTGCTGTCGACTTGACTTCGCGTCTGCTAGACGAACAGAAAGAACGTCGCTTAGAACAAATCTAGTTCGAAAATGTCTTCCTGTACATCCGTGGCTACTGTGCTCGGATAAGCGCTCATTGACCGAGTTATTCTATATCCAATGATGGATTATCCCCAACTACGCTTCGATGTCATGCGATAAGTCAGGGTAGCAAAGGGGGGTGTTGTGATCACGCTTCACGTACCATTTTTTCGTAAATTCACGACTCAGAAGAATCATTTAAGCCAATTTCACGCACGTCTTTCTTGGAAATTCACGGATCACGTTTTTATCTTTTGTTTATGAAGTGTTTTTCACGATTCACGCGCCATTTTTGGACCAAATCACGCGTCACGTGTAACCCCTTTGCTACCCTGACAAGTCGATACGGTAGTATTAGCATGGATCAGGATGCAATTAAATGGCCCTGAAAAACATGCAGTCTGTAATTATCGTCAATCACAACATCGCAACACATGGTCATCGGATGTGTTAGTGAAGAGATTCTGCTTGGTTTGGTTTAGCGCGAGGTGACGTACTGCTAGAGCAGGGATTAAACCTTGTGCCCTTTCTTCGGACCAAAATAGCATGGAAATCCGGAACGACTAAAGGTACAAATCGCAACCGATCTGCTAACATGACGCGGCATTATTAAGTCTTTTAAGAGGTTTTAACTTGTATTTTAAAGATAGGAAGAAAGGTGCAGTCATTATCTAACAAGACGCTCAATGAGCGTACACTCGGGCTTATGAAAAGGACAATGTCAGTTGCGTGAGGAGAGACCTGACAATGACTGACAGTTGCGTGACGAGGGAGACTATGTATAGCATCTGCTGAGTAATCTTGAAACTCGAATGATTTTCAGACGGCTCATGTGTCTTTGCCTATAAATTTCGGAATTCATGCCTTCAATGTGTCCGAAAATCAGTCCGAAACCCTTCACAATGACGAACAGCGTGTGTGACATATGTGAGAGGAGCGTTTCTTTCCTGCAAGTTGGATACATAAAAGTGTTACGTTCGAAATTATGCCCAAATTTCGTACATTGACCTTGCTTAGTCCGTGGCGTTGATGACGGCCTATTTGCTTTGATGAAGTTTTGAAGTACGATTTTTACGATTCCTTTTCCTTCCGAATGTTTCAAACATGGAATAAAATAAACTTCAATCATTATATTTCTCAGAAATGTGTTTCATTTTATTGTTGGATACCTTTTAAACGGGTTTTTGAAACCACGGCGTGACGGCAGTCATGCAGCAAGCACTGATCCCAAATTTCGTACATTGATCTTGCTCATGTTAAAACAATGATTGCATGATCGTGTTTAAAAGGAAGTGATCGATGGCTCGACTTCGCCATACAACATAGGCTCATCGTAAAGTCCATTCAGAACTAGGAATTTCATTCAGTCCAAGCTCTCCGTTATTATTTGGCTGTTTTAGTTTTCATTTCGGATTTCATTTGCTGTCGAAATTCGAATATATCCAGGATGCTTCAAGTAATCGCTCGATGGGAACCCGCATATATTTTGGGACAGAGTGTAGCTTGCTTTCTTATCTGCAGAGTAATCTTGGAACTCGATACGATCACATACTTCGCATTTTTTGTACCGATACGATCACATACTTCACATTTTGTGTCCTACGAAAAAAAATAATGATAGAAGAAAGCGCATTTTATAACTCGGGCTTCCTTCGGAAGGGCCCGAGTAACAACACAATCAAAGAGACTTGAAATAGAATATGATCAGTATGTGCTCCCTCTCCACAGGGATCCCGAAACAAAGAACGGCTGCAAAGGAGGCTAAATATGATGCGAACTTTCGAATCCTCGCGGTATCGTAGCACACGAGAGCTAGGTAATACTCGATAGGACGAGATGTTGTACCGTAATGTTCCGTAAGTAACGACCCTCATTACTTTCGGAATTAGCAGCCTTTGGGGGTCGCTACTTTCGGGGGGTCGCTACTTTCGGGGGGTCGCTACTTTCGGGGGGTCGCTACTTTCGGGGTGCTAAAATCGTTATCTTTTACACCGATACACGCTTCTCCTAAATAAAAGACGCAAATTGGTATCAACAATTGTTGCTAAAACAGGATTTATTTGTGGGTGAATCGGCCAATGTATTCGCATTCTATTCTGATTCGAAGGAGGAATCGGCATAGATGACTACAACTAATATAGTGATTACGTTCGATAAAATGTGCTAATATCCTATCGTAGTTACAGCTAGCTTATTCAGAAGAACATTCAGCCGGTTTATTCGCTAAAACGAATAATGTATTTACATTATAATAAATGTACAAAATGTAAATTGATTCAGTTAGCGATTATTAAAAAAAGAAAAAAAACTTCCGTTGGAGTCGCTATTTCCGGGGTAGGGTCACTACTTTCGGGATTTACTAGGAGTCATCCAGTTTCACTGTTACTTTCGGGTGGACGCTATTTTCGGGGGGTCGTTACTTTCGGGGGGTCGTTACTTTCGGAACTTTACGGTAATACATTGAATTATGTCACGTGACAGTCTAGAATCGTCTTCAACTACGACCACAAAGCATTATGGGTGATCCTCTCGAATCTTATTGGTTAATTGAACTAGCGATAATTCCGCGAAAATCCACTGAGAAAAGCCGATGAGAATATTGAGTAAGTTATTAGGAAAAGGGAGGGGAGTGACTGACTGATGCGAGTAGTCGAGAGTCCCTTGAACTCTTTCAGCGGTATAGGCCTAGACGACGGTACGCCTTCTATATCTCATCCATCAGGCCTCCAGGTGACCGGGTCGGGAAGGTTAACTGTGCATTCTTGTAATACCTTTGCTCTCGCTGATGGTCTCCATCAGACATCAACAATATCATTATCAATATCAATGTCATTGTTTTAGACTTGTTTTAAAATGTCACAGAGGCCTGTCTCCGTGTGTTCACACTAGGATGTTTCCAAGTCACTCACGGTTAGCAGACGTTCACACTGACATATGAGAGACCCGTTGGCGTTGGTTACGGTCAATTAGAGGGCAATTTTGGAGTTGTTTACCTGCGATTTCCAAGTCAACTGTTAGGAGGGTTAGAAACAGCAGCGTAAACTTCGGACCAATCAGCGCTCAAAGATATTTGATCCCGCGCGGAAACCACATTTGACATGTTAGCTAATTTATGCTCGGTCCAACAAAGTCGAAAGTAGATTTTGAAACACGAAAGTTTTGCTTCCACATTAATTCGTCGTACTGATAATTATTTAGCATCTCGTTAAACCAAAACTGTGGTCTTGGAAGAACCCAAGCTTGGCGACCAACTGCAACGTTTTGCGTTCGCACGTCAATCCAATGCCGTAGGACTGAATATAGTATAGTATTCTGCGTCTTCTACAGCGTATTAAGACAAGACGCATGGTCCTCAGGACGCAGAGCCTGCCCCTCAGACGATTCCCTAGCGAACGAACACATCTTTGGGAATTATCTCTCAAATAGCCGATCAACAGAGCAAAGATATATAGAAGTTGTCTGCGATTCATGATGGAGCGAGCGAAAACAACCTCTAGAAACAAACTAACAAAATTCAGACGCGGGAAATGTGATTGACATGTTTTGGCATCGTATTTCACTTGCGTGTCTAATGTGAACGCT
Organism: Actinostola sp. cb2023; assembly: GCA_033675265.1. Lineage (NCBI taxonomy): Eukaryota > Metazoa > Cnidaria > Anthozoa > Actiniaria > Actinostolidae > Actinostola > Actinostola sp. cb2023. The sequence goes on along the minus strand of JAUJYZ010000553.1, from coordinate 89,218 downwards.
TGCTAATTGCGAGTCCCTTGCTATTGGTGTCAGTTCTAAGTGACTTGAACCGCCAGTGTGACTCACGGCCCTGCGTCGCATGCAAACTGACCCAAGATAACTATCAACGAATAAACAATGAAACGGTAAATTCCGATTAGAAACATCGGTGATGGTGGTGCCCGTCAAGAGCATCGATTTGTTTAGAAAAACAAACTACGCTTGAGAGTTAATTGTATTCGTGTACGGACAGACAATCGGACAGGATAAAGCGATGCGAGAAGTCCAAGGACTATAGCAAAGCTGAGACAACGTATAGCGTTAAATAAAACGTACTATATATTTCGGACAGCCAGACTGTCCTTCTTCAGGTACATCATATCAGTAATTGATGTTGTGGGGAGAGTTTAAATCGAGCTTAAACGATCTTCTTAGATCCAACGTTCATCCAGTGGGATTTTCGTCCACGGTTTTTATTATTATTCCACGAATGAATTGATGCATTAATAGATTGACGAACGGATGGATGAACGAATGGATGGATGAACGGATGGATGGATGGGTGAACAGATGAATGGATGAATGAATGAATGGATGGATGGGCGAATGGACGGATGGATGAACGGATGGATGAACGGATGGATGAACGGATGAATGGATGGATGAATAAATGGGTGGACGGATGGATGGACGGATGGATGAACGGATGGATGAACGGATGGATGAACGGATGGATGAACGATGGATGAATGAACAGATGAATGAATGGATGGATGGATGGACGGATGGATGGATGAACAGATGAATGGATGAATGAATGGATGGATGGATGGATGGACGGATGGATGAACGAATGGACGGATGGATGAATGGATGAATGAATGGATGAACGTACGAATGAATGAATGGATGAATGGATGAATGGATGAATGGATGAACGCATGGATGAATGAACAGATGAATGGAAGAATGAATGGATGGATAGATGAACGGATGGATGGATGAACGGATGGATGAACGGATGGATGAACAGATGGATGGATGGACGGATGGATGAACGAATGGACGGATGGATGAACAGATGGATGGATGAACAGATGAACGTACGAATGAATGGATGGATGATGGATGAATGGATCGGTGGGTGGATAAAATACAAAGGGGAAGGAACGAATGAAAGAACGAACGAACGAACTGACGGACGGACGGATGCAAGACTGGTTAGCGAATGAACGATTGGTTACTCCTGACGATAGGATGAATGAAGAGATGGATGGAGAGGAATAGAATGAATGTATGAATAAACCTAATTCTAGGAGGACCAAGATATATGGACGGTAGATACATGTCGATGATAGAGTAGTCATCCATGACTGATGCATGAATGAACACCAATACACTAGTCGAACCGTGTAGTCGGAATATAAAACCAAACAGACGTTTTGTTTACGATACAAATCATCACTCGAAACACTTAATTGATTTAGTGCAATTTCTGTGGTAGTGTTGATAGAAGTTAACCCACGCTCGCCTCTTTGAAATCGAAAACTGGTCCTTAATTCCTCGTCTATCGCGGGGCAAGATTAACGTCGCTATACAATAAAGTGGTGTTAAGATCATCGTATTAAAATCACAACTGTAATGACACATATTATTTGAAGTTACAACACATTGAATTGACGCTTTGTTCAAGTATTATCCAACACAAAAGGAATTACTCTAGTCGTAATTAATCACTTTAAAAGACATCACGATGATAATAACGTTGTGTATTTTTTTTAGCGTTCTATTAACTCGATCCTCAGTCATCCTGTAGCTAAAGCGATCACCGTGACAAGCATTTAATCTACCACCATATTTGCCTTATGCCTAGCATACAAATATATCACATCTCTTTCTGTTCACAAAACGAACACGGCGCGTACGACTACATCGACGAGTTGATTCAAGAGCGTGAGATACAAAGTGTGAAGAAGGTATTAAACAGCCATGGCGTGCTGTGCGTACATTGCAAGATCAATGATTTATGTCAGTTGGTATGAAGTGGGCCTTACCGTTGTCAGTCGGCATTGCTGTGGCGATTAAAAACCGTGCCACCCGTGAAGATTCATCCACGGCTTGGTTATTAACTAACTACTGTGTTGGTTCCAATAAGTGTTGCCAAGGCTAAGTACAAGCATGTGAAGAAGGCGCCTGGTCGATAATAGACATGATCGCAATGCTATGCTTGACTGCGAGACGCAATATGCGATGCAAACTACAAATGTTCTAGTGAATACTGCTATAAATTATCATACGGATTTCTCGTGTAATTTGGGATTAATTTGAGATCGTGATGTTTCGGGCTTGTGCAAACTCGGACTCGTTCATATCAACTCTATTGCCATAATGATAACCTATACAAATAAAACAAATGACCATGAATAAAATGTATTTAGCGTTTTTGCTCTTAGACTCAATTGCGCACCATCACGTGACACCATGTACACACACTGCGTACCATCACGTGACACCATGTACACACACTGCGCACCATCACGTGACACCATGTACACACACTGCGCACCATCACGTGACACCATGTACACACACTGCGTATCATCACGTGACACCATACACACACACTGCGTACCATCACGTGACACCATGTACACACACTGCGCACCATCACGTGACACCATGTACACACACTGCGTACCATCACGTGACACCATGTACACACACTGCGCACCATCACGTGACACCACACACACACACTGCGTACCATCACGTGACACCATGTACACACACTGCGTACCATCACGTGACACCATGTACACACACTGTGTACCATCACGTGACACCATGTACACACACACTCGCACCATCGCGTGACACCATGCACACACACTGCGCACCATCACGTGACACCATGTACACACACTGCGCACCATAAACACACACTGCACACTATCACATGACATCATGTACACACACTGCGCACCATCGCGTGACACCATGCACACACACTGCGTACCATCACGTGACACCATGTACACACACTGCGCACCATAAACACACACACTGCGCACCATAAACACACACTGCACACCATAAACACACACTGCACACTATCACGTGACACCATACACACACACTGCGCACCATCGCGTGACACCATGCACACACACTGCGTACCATCACGTGACACACACCATAAACACACACTGCACACTATCACGTGACACCATACACACACACTGCGCACCATAAACACACACTCCACACTATCACGTGACATCATGTACACACACCGCGCACCATCACGTGACACCATTCACACACACACTGCGCACCATCACGTGACACAATGTACACACTGCGCACCATCACGTGACACCATGCACACACACAGCGCACCATCACGTGACACCATGTACACACACTGCGCACCATCACGTGACACCATACACACACACTGCGCACTATCACGTGACACTATGCACACACACTGCGCACCATCACGTGACACCATGTACACACACTGCGCACCATCACGTGACACCATACACACACACTGCACACCATCACGTAACACGATGCACACGTCATCACGACTGAACGACCACCGCAACCCATATAGCATCACACGCTTTTTTACGACAAGGACTCGTTACATACGGTAACGCCACGCCTCGGTCACGAAAGTCCGTGCCGTAATTACAGTCGTATGAAATCTGCTCTATATGCAAGGAAAAGCGGGATTGACGAGGCAGCCGACGACCATGGAGATTGCGTGAAAAGTCACCAAAATACTTAATCAATTCGAAAGCAATTTCCGCAACTACTTGGAGGAACAGCTACACATTCAAATGTACAAAAAAATAATGTCCAAAAGGTTTAGATCCTGATCTTAGGGGCGTTCGCAATGGTGCGTACGTTTTTGTCAGGTTTGATCATATACAAGCAGTCCAATTACTATTTCTTGGCGGGAGGATTGTTGTTTGTTAATGAATCGATCCATACAGTCATGGATATCTCTTCGACTGGCTGTAGTGACGTTTTTCAATTATTTTCCCCAGGGTCAAGCACCAGAACTGCCAAATCGCACATCAGATTGACGGTTTACAAACTGGCTCGACAAAGAGGAAACTATCTACAAGCTTAATAACCGCAATGGCGCCGCTTAATCGCCTTTTAACTTTGGTCGTGTTGCATAGATTTGGATGTGGTAAGCTAGTATATATATATGGGTGTGTGTGTGTGTGTGTGTGTGTTACTACAGTATAGTAGTTCTCTGCTTATCAGATCACAAGAGTTGAAATAAGATATTGGTTACTCACAGGAAGAAAAAAAGAACCGAAAATAGTCCGTTCTTAATTGTTCACGGATTTCTTTTTAAACCTGACTCATATGTTGAAATCCTCGAGTGAATATTGTGCGTTTGGTAGGTATCTTTGCTTGGTGAATCTAGAAAGCAATTTAGATTAAACGTTGTTGAATGGTGAAGGACAGACTTCTCGGACAAGAAACGTTTTTAAATTATTCGCCGAGAATTTGTCGAAACGAGTTTTTGGGATGACGTACGGTGAGTGACACTACCAAGCAAATTAAGACTGTGCTGGAGGCAAAACATTCGATCTTATTTTGACTCGAACCTTCATTCGACGAAGAGAGAACATCAATGTTGTGAATACCGTTTCTTCCGATAGTATCTAAACACAAGAATGTACATGTATTAGTTGATAAACAGGAACATGATGTCACGAATACTGTCACTCAGAAAATGACTCGGTTTTGTCCATGGTGCTAACGGCTTATTGTCTGGTGCCAAGAGGGATTAAACTTCATGTCGCATGATTTTGTTGAGACTCCTTTATGTCATGTATGTTTGTCAGTACCATGAAGAGAAAGTGAAAATTGAGAACGAAAGAAACAAGAACGAAAGAAAAACGAACGAAAGAAAAACGAACGAAAGAAAAACGAACGAAAGAAAAAAGAACGAAAGAAAAAAGAACGAAAGAAAAAAGAACGAGGAATCAAAACAACAGAAAGAATGGGAAGACTGTTATAAACCCAGTGACAAAGTCCATTTTTCTCGGCCTCTCATTGGTCGAGGAGGTATCACGTGAAAGTCATCAAATTTGACTGTAATACCGGTAAAAACAAAACCGGTAGCTAACTAACCGGAAATGTAACCTATTTTCTATTTTAATTTGTTTGCAACATATATTTTCTTTTTATTCTTTGACACTTTTATTTACTGGGACCTCGAGAAAGCAGTATGTTTCAGTTGTGGTCCCTCGAGAGTTGATGTTACCCTCGGCGGCGAGCCTGGGAACTTAACCATCGGCGGTTTTGGGATTTCCCCTCGCTCGGTCCCATTAAATAACTATTAAATAAATATTGCAACCCTACAAGTAGTATATAAGCACCAAAGTGAAGCTGGTTTCAGGTTTTTGGTGTCAGGTTTTTGACTCAGATTATTGGATCTGCTGTCAGGTTTTTTCCGGGAGACACGACGGCAATCAACCTTTAATTCGTTCTATCTATTGATAAACGTTTCGAAATACAATCACATGTAACAACACCTTAGAGACTGGGCTTTAGCCGCTTCTGAATACATTCTTAGTGTTAGACTTTCACTTAAAAGGAAATAAATAGCGGTGTCAGATTTTTTGCTGTTTGATCTCTGTGTTCATACCACAAATATTTTCTCTCGTATCATGTTGTAGTATCACGTTGCTCTAAATAAAACATTGTCACGCTGATCCCCAACCCTATAAGACCTATCCAAAGAACATTACACACTTACACTATGTATTCTCTCACTTATTTATCAACTTCAAAGTCAAAACCTTTCAAAAACAAGTATCGCGTGGTGTCAGATTTTAGAATCAGATTTTTGCAGTCAGTCACGTTCAACAAGGTTCACGTTACCGCGTGCGATTCAAGTTGACGCGGAACGTGAACCTTGTTGTTTACGTGACTCGGACTGCAAAAATCTGATTCTAAAATCTGACACCAAGCGATACTTGTCCGTTTAGAAAGTTTTTCACTGCAAAGTCCATGCAACTTGAAGTATATCGACTGTACTACATAAAAACCGACAAAGGTTCTTCAATTTGAGCAGATTCTCAACTTGAATCGCACGCGGTAATGTGAACCTTGTTGAACGTGACTCGGACTGTAAAAATCTGATTCTAAAATCTGACACCAAGCGATACTTGTCCGTTTAGAAAGTTTTTCACTGCAAAGTCCATGCAACTTGAAGTATATCGACTGTACTACATAAAAACCGACAAAGGTTCTTCAATTTGAGCAGATTCTCAACTTGTGAATCGCACGCAAGGTAGAACCTTGCTTTGAACGCATTCGGACTGTAAAAATCTGATTCTAAAATCTGACACCAAGCGATTTTGTCCGCGAAAGTTTTTGAATGCAAAGTCCATGCAACTTGAAGTATATCGACTGTAAGTAGTTCCTGCATAATGTCTGACAAAGTTTCTTCAATTTTTCAGAATTGTTTTCGCACGCCTTACACTTCCTTGTTGAACGTGACGGACTGTAAAAATCTGATTCTAAAATCTGACACCAAGCGATACTTGTCCGTTTTGAAAGGTTTTGACTTTGAAGTTGATAAATAACAGTGAGAGAATACATAGTGTAAGTGTGTAATGTTCTTTGGATAGGTCTTATAGGGTTGGGGATCAGCGTGACAATGTTTTATTTAGAGCAACGTGATACTACAACATGATACGAGAGAAATATTTGTGGTATGAACACAGAGATCAAACAGCAAAAAATCTGACACCGCTATTTATTTCCTTTTAAGTGAAAGTCTAACACTAAGAATGTATTCAGGGAGCAGCTAAAGCCCAGTCTCTAAGGTGTTGTTACGTGTGATTGCATTTCGAAACGTTTATCAAGAGATAGAACGAATTAAAGGCTGATTGCCGTCGTGCCCCCCGGAAAAAAAACTGACACCAGATCTAATAATCTGAGTCAAAAACCTGACACCAAAAACCTGAAGAGCTTCACTTTGGTCGCTCGGTCCCATTAAATAACTATTAAATAAATATTGCAACTCTACAAGTAGTATATAAGCACTGAACTGTTCCTATTATGTTGCGCGCAAACGCTGCCAACGTCATCAGGAGAAAGTGTGATGACGTCACACATCGACGCAAAAAAATAATTAGCAACATAAACGTCACACATTGACGCAAACAATTCATTAGCAGTATACGACGTCACACATTGACGCAAACAATTCATTAGCAGCATACGACGTCACACATTGACGCAAACAATTCATTAGCAGCATACGACGTCACACATTGATGCAACAATTTATTAGCAGCATACGACGTCACACATTGACGCAAACAATTCATTAGCAGCATACGACGTCACACATTGACGCAAACAATTCATTAGCAGCATACGACGTCGCACATTGATGCAACAATTTATTAGCAGCATACGACGTCACACATTGATGCAACAATTTATTAGCAGTATACGACGTCACACATTGATGCAACAATTTTTAGCAGCATACGACGTCACACATTGATGCAACAATTTATTAGCAGCATGTACGACGTCACACATTGATGCAACAATTTATTAGCAGCATACGACGTCACACATTGATGCAAACAATTTATTAGCAGCATACGACGTCACACATTGATGCAAACAATTTATTAGCAGCATACGACGTCACACATTGATGCAAACAATTTATTAGCAGTATACGACGTCACACATTGATGCAACAATTTATTAGCAGCATACGACGTCACACATTGACGCAAACAATTTATTAGTAGCATACGACGTCACACATTGACGCAAAAATTCATTAGCAGCATACGACGTCACACATTGACGCAAAAACAATCATTAGCAGCATATGACGTCACACATTGAAGCAAAAGTTCATTAGCAGCATATGACGTCACACATTGACGCAAAAATTTATTAGCAGTATATGACGTCACACATTGACGCAAACAATTCATTAGCAGCATACGACGTCACACATTGACGCAAAAATTCATTAGCAGCATACGACGTCACACATTGACGCAAAAACTCATTAGCAGCATATGATGTCACACACTGAAGCAAAAGTTCATTAGCAGCATATGACGTCACACATTGACGCAAAAATTTATTAGCAGTATATGACGTCACACATTGACTCAAAAAATAATTAGCAGCATTTGACGTCACACACTGAAGCAAAAGTTCATTAGCAGCATATGACGTCACACATTGACGCAAAAGTTCATTAGCAGCATATGACGTCACACATTGACGCAAAAAATAATTAGCAGCATATGACGTCACACATTGACGCAAAATAATCATCTGATGATCATTTCATGGTTCATATGCTACTTCTATAACTTAATCTAGTTATTTTTTCAGTTCTCAGTATTAACAGTAGCTCACCAGAGATTTCATCATCGTTGTCACCAACTTACTCTTCAACAATCATACTTTCATCTACGCCCAGGCATGTCGACACGTCACCCCATCAGAACTTCACCTCGTCATTTGTCCTTACATCACGAAGTGTCACGAAATCGTCCTACAAGGAAACCATTTCAATGTCAGTGCTAATTAAAATAAACACAACCGAAAGAACATTGTTGATAAGCACAGGAAGCCCGACACAGTCAAATATGGCTTTGTACGGTGGCATTGGTGGGGGGATTGGTGCTCTAGCAGTACTTGCTATTGGAATAATGGTAAGTGTTTTTTGTTCAATATGGGAGACGGGAGACGGGAGACGGGAGACGGGAGACGGGAGACGGGAGACGGGAGACGGGAGACGGGAGACGGACGAGAGACGGGAGACGGGAGACGGGAGACGGGAGACGGGAGAAGGAACAAGGCAGAAAGAGACGGCAGTCGGGAGTAGGGAACGTGAGGTGGGGGGATTGGTGCTCTTTTGCTATTGGAATAATGGTAAGTGTTTTATTCAATATGGGAGACGGGAGACGGGAGACGGGAGACGGGAGACGGGAGACGGGAGACGGGAGACGGGAGACGGGAGACGGGGAGACGGGAGACGGAGACGGGAGACGCAGTAAAGCCTGCTAGCATCCCACATTTAATAAGCTACTCAACCATATGAACTATTGCTTTTACTATAATTTATCTCATCAGTTAAATTCTAAACAATCAATCACATTCAATGTACTTTACCTAATAATTCAATCTCTCTATAGATATTGGGCTGGTGTTCTAAGCACAAAACACACAACCGTGTGGATACTACTATCAGTAGTGATCATGGAAGCGACTGTCCATCATGGCGACATGTCAACGTTAGGCATCCACTGAGTTCTAGGATAACAGAAAGGACTGAAAACTCTTCATCACACCCATAGTCACGAAATATAGACTTTCGAATTCTTAGATTATAATTTGTTTAAATTTTTCAACTGCCAGTGAACGAACGTAATTATTGTAAGGATGAATGGATGAATGAATGATTGGATGAATGAATGAATGAATGATTGGATGAATGAATGATTGGATGAATGAATGATTGGATGAATGAATGACGCATATTTTTTATTATTATTGACATTTATTTGAGGGCCTCAAGTTTATTAGTAAATAGAGGTTATTAGTCGGCTAAGCATCTAATATGCTTAGCCGACTAATAAGTTGTTCATTATATTTTTTGTCAAAGAAACTAGCTATTCTGGTGAAAGAAAAACAACAAATTACAGTGAAAACTTGGAAATCTCTGTACGAGCGCGCGCTAGCCAATGTAGAATTCTCGCACGCTGATTGGTTAATTTTCATCGCACGGTTCTGCATGAATGATTGGAAAGCCAGTTTGAAGTAACTACCCAATACGGTCCCATATTTCGCGCGTTCTTGTGCATATTTCGTGCGTTCTTTGACAAAAAATATAATAAATAGAGGTTATTACACGGGAAGTTGTGTAATACGGCTGGATATTTTTACGAGTCGTGCCGTATTTTGACGAGCCGTAGGCGAGTCAAAATACAAACAGACGAGTAAAAATATCCAGCCGTATTACACAACTACCCGTGTAATAAATTGTTTATTATACGACAACAAAAAGCAATCGTCTTTTTCTCTTTCTTTTTATTTGCGACCGGACAAAACAAGAAACAGACTGAGCGCGCGCGCAAAATTGACGTATCCGAATTCTAAAACGTGTAATACGCTGTCATATTTGTACTCGTATTTGTACTGTAAGATTACAAGTTGTGTAATAAATACAGCTTATTAGATGTTTTCTCGGGTATTACGGGCTGATATTTTACGAGTTGCGAATGTATTTTTCCGAGCCCGCAGGGCGAGGAAAAATGCGAGCAACGAGTAAAATGTCAGCCCGTAATACCCGAGAAAACATCTAATGAGGGATTTATTATATAAATGTGACGTAATTTTATCATAATATTGTTTTTTGAGTTTTTTGAGTTGTGAACAGGGCATTACGGATTTCTACAGGGCATTAACGTGTCATATCGGCCCTCAAAAATGACCAAATTTGGTAAAATTACGTCACAGATATATAATAAATACGGGCGAGACAAAATACAAAGACAAGTAAAAATGTCCAGCCTTACTACACACTAAAATGTTAAATAAGTTATTTATTATCCAACCCTTTTGTGATGCGAAAAATACACTCATCCCGTGAAGGATATTTATTTCTCAAACTCATTAATTATTCATGAGGTAACCAGCCAATCCGGTGCATCAAATCCGGTCACATGATGGACCTGGAAACCCCGGAAAGTCCGCTCAAGAGTAATTTGAAATGCATTTCAAAGTCCAAGGACTTTGAAATGAAAGATTTCAAAGTCCAAGGATTTAGAAATGATGCCGGGATTTCAAAGTACTCTTTCCTGAGTTCTTACCCTCATATAACAATCATCGGGACCTTGGACAGAGTAACACTCTGTCCGAATGAGATTCAATCTGAAAGCAGGCTCTACTTCATGCTACTCAAGAGTCCAACACATGTGGGATATTATTTATATGCGATGTACTCGACTCTGCGCATGAGCAGAGAATATGCAGACTGGAATTCTTGCTTTTCCGGGCTAAAATCTTGCAACTCTTTATTTATTGCCTTTAGGCCATTGCATGTAATAATTAATGAGTATGAGAAGTCGTTCCAAAACCTCGAATTCGGACTAGACGGGGTTTCCAGTCCTCGGCTTCGCCTCGGACTGGAAACCCCGTCTAGTTCTCATTCTCGGCTTTGAAACATTACATAAAAGTGCGCGCGCGAAATAGACGAGTAAAAATATCGCTGGATATTTTTACTCGCTCCAGTCCTACTCGCGCGATATTTTTACTCGTCTATGAAGAGTTGGATAATAATGTCTATTGTGTCACCCTCTTTAAATAAGGACTTTATTATTATTTTTTATATTTTTATTTTTTATTATTATTTTTATTATTATTAATGAATGAATGATTGGATGAATGAATGAATGAATGAATGAATGAATGAATGAATGAATGAATGAATGAATGAATGAATGAATGAATGAATGAATGAATGAATGAATGAATGAATGAATAAATGAGAGAATATAATTTATTAGTTTGCCTAAATGAAAATAACATTGTCTTCAAACAAGAGAAAATGAGGTAAGAGAAGGAATCTACCGTATTGGGGTCTTGACCCATCATGTGCCCCGTTAATTCTATTTTTAGAATCAATCTATCTTTAGAACGGAACGTGATTGGTCAGATCATATAAGGCGAGGTCGCGGAGGCCGTTACGCACGGTTTTGATATCAAAAGTCAAAATTGAGCGAAGCCGAAGCGAAGCAAATCTTCTCTACTTTCTCGAACATTTTATAAATTTTTACTTCGAAAACTCAATAAAGGATTTTACCAAATTATCCTTTTGGGATTTGACTGAAATTATTGTGAATTTGGGACACTTGAGACGATTCTAAATAGAGGAAAACAGCTTCAGTTTGCCATGTCCTTCGACAGAGAAAACCGATAAGTTGTTGTAGCCGGCGTCTTGTAGGACTGCAGATGGTTGCATTTAAAAAATTTCATGTTCACAATATGGCTGGTGCTTCAAGGTTTTGGTGATGTTGGCTCTTGTAAAGTTTCCTTCGTGTTTTCCAACCTGAGAATAACGCTTGGACTTCGTAATTGTTGAATACAAGTGCCGGTAAGACCACATTAACTTTAGAGTTTGTTTTCGTGATTGCTTTGACTTTGATCGTTGTGTAGTTTATATTTGTAGCACCTTAATTTTGCTCAATTCGCCTGAGTATTCGTAAAATCCTTCAATGAATCTTAGAGAATTAAATTGTGGCCTTTTCTCAGAGAGTTGACGATATTGTTTCGCTCAGTTTTGTATTTTTATTCAGTGCAGACTTTGCATGTAAACATCATAGAAATCGTGCGACCACTGCTTTGTTATCTTGGAGCAGAAGCTGTGTAGTCTTTTGCTTTTCTTTTTACTGCGGTTCTCAGTATTATGCGAACTCAGACATTCAAACAGTCGGCTGGAACTTGGTGTTTCGCTACCCGTCAATCAAATTCAAAACTCAAACGAATTCAAAACTAAATACATTCTTCGACCAAATGATCCATAATTTAGCTCAAAATCATATTTGGTTTCCATTTGGTGGGTCTTCTGACCGTAGTTATATTTTTAAGTTTACTGATTTTTTATGTCGATTGACGGCAGTGAAAAACCAAGTTCCAGCCGACTGCTTGAATGTCTGAGTTCGCATAATACTGAGAATCGCAGTAATGACAAAAAATAAAAAGTTTTTGAAAGGAAAAACCAAGGTAAGGTTGAGTATTTTAAAATTCTACAAGTCAAGAGTGGTTGCGCGGGCATGGTAACTAAAGCTAAAAATAGTTCGATCTAAAAATAGAATTAACGGGGCACATGATGGGGTACCAGGGATTCCTTCTCTTACCTCATTTTCTCTTGCTTCAAAGCATTCCCGTGTATCAATCCCGGCCATGCTCTGTGGCCATGCCTATATCATGACAAATACGGACAAATAAAACAAATACTGTGCGGCCGACTAACCGACTGATTCGATGTTCTTCAGTTGAAAGGTTGATCGAATGACATAGCGGAGAGAGGTCGAACTGACTAATAAATACATGATTGTATACATGTAACATTGCATGACTCAGTGTCAGTACTCGATCGACAGAAACATCGAGTGACTCACAAACAAGTCAATGGCTTTCAAAACTTGTCAATCAGGAGTTTGTTAGGTTATTTATTTGCGTTTAGGTTTTGATTAAGAGATGCTAGAGCAGATTTCGTATATGACTGTGAAAAACTTATCGGCACGGACGTGCCGTGCCGTGACTTTAGCCGAATTAGTCGAATGAATCCGTGCTGTGCGCCGTGGTTTTTTTTTCACGGTCATACGAAATCGACGAAATCTGCTCTAAATGGCGTGCATGCTGTCACTTGAAATGGCCGAGAAGTTCCCGCCAATTAATAACATGCATAAACCAGTCAACCTCTCATATTCAACACAGGCAATGACAAACATAAAAATTTGTACCCAGAGCCCTTTTTAAAATAGCATCAACAAAAGAACGAGTAGATCTGGGCACAACATGTTTTTGAACTGCAACACGCTGATTTGCATAGAGCGGAACGATGATGATCACAACAGAAGTTACATCAACTGGATAAACAGAGGATGGGTTTGTTCGATTTCTCCAAGGCACTTCTCAAGTGGAGTTTCCTACTCTTGTTGACGGCTCCTTCAACTATGGGAACACGTCCCGTACAGAAATGTGCACCGATCACACATACACAATGCCTACTCGCTGGATATCAAAACACAGCAGCATTCCCTGGTATAAACGGCCATCCCTTCCAACAAGTCAAAGGCAAAGAGTTGGCCATATATGTTGCACAGCTAACTGGATGTTCAAAATACAGTGCAACAATTCTCTGTTCGTTGTACTTTCCAAAATGTGTCGAACATCTTCCAAGGCCTGTTCTTCCCTGCCAAAGCGTTTGCAACGATTTCGTTCATAGTTGTAGCAGCAAGCTTAATCTTGTAGCCATGAAAGGGATGTTTTCTGCAATGTGCGATCTGTTGCCTGTGTACAATGGCAATCAAGAAACGTGCTTCCTTCCAGAAGGCTTCAATGTTAGTCTAGCAGCAAGCGGTATGTCAGTGTTGACGTTGTGTTTCTATATTATAAAATCGGTTATAAACATCTTTGATGTTATTTGGAATTTCGCTTTATTAATGGTAATTTTCTTCGATATGACCTACATACACAATCACTCCACTGGGCACTTTCAGAACCGCAGAGAGCCGGATTCGAACACAAAGATTTCGTGACTTTTTCCTGAAGAATTTTGATGTCCTTGTTTTTAATTAACGTTCCATATACAATATTATTGTTCGTGATTAATAATGCATACCCACACTACATCACGTTACATTCATCATAGGCACCATGGCCATTCTATTCTGAAAACTAAACTCGATTAATCGATCGAACGGCCGTTCAATAAAGAAAACAAGATTTTATCAATAAAAATATATAAATAAAATATCTTGGAACAAGTAAACTTTACAGACCTAGTCATCGGACTTTGACACTTGAGCAAATATCGTATTCATGCGGAAGTTTGCATAACTTTCGATTTCAAATTATTTTAAAACTTACTGTAATTTTATTCAAGTACTTTTATAACATTAAAACATCTGGACCAATATCCATCCTTCTAATGATTCCAGCCGCTTGAATACTAAATACTTCAGTGAGGTTCAAATCAAACATTCAATGACTGTCCCTGGTTGTACGAAAGGTGGATAGCGCTATCCGTTGAAATAAATCCTTATCCAGTGGATAACTTTATTAAGCCGAATCTACACGAGCCAAATTTTCCTTGACAATTAAGTTTTCCTTGACAAGGAAGACTTGCTCGTGTAGATATGAAAATTGTCAATTTTTCCTTGTCAAGGAAAACTTGTTCGTGTAGATGCGGCTTAGCGCTATCAACCTTTCGTACAATCGGGGAAAGGTGGAATGTTGATCAATATATGTACAGATATCTCGATTGATAGACATACATAAAGATAAACAGACAGGTAGACATACTAAGAGAGACAGACAGACAGATGAACAGTCAGATAGACGCACTAAGAGATGGACAGACAGACAGTCAGATAGACGTAATAAGAGACGGACATATAGACAGATGAACAGTTAACCTGAGTATCAAGGCCTGATACTCAGGTTAATGAACAGTCAGTTAGAAGCACTAAGAGACGGACAGACAGAAAGATGAACAGTCAGATAAACGCACTAAGAGACAGACAGACAGACGGATACAAACAGACAGATAGGCGCACTAAGAGACGGACAGACAGACAGATAAACAGACAGCGAGACGCACTAAGAGACGGACAGACAGACGGATTAACAATGAGTCAGATAGACGCACTAAGAGACGGACAGACAGACGGATACAAACAGACAGATAGACGCACTAAGAGACGGACAGACAGACGGATTAACAATGAGTCAGATAGACGCACTAAGAGATGGACAGACAGACAGATAAACAGACGAGACGCACTAAGAGACAGACGGATATAAACAGACAGATAGACGCACTAAGAGACGAACAGATAGACAGATGAACAGTCAGATAAACGCACTAAGAGAAGGACAGACAGACGGATATAAACAGAGAGAGAGAAGCACTAAGAGACGGACAGACAGACAGATGAACAGTCAGATAAACGCACTAAGAGACGGACAGATGAACAGTCAGATAAACGCACTAAGAGATGGACAGACAGACGGATTAACAATTAACAGTCGGATAGACGCACTAAGAGATGGACAGACAGACAGATAAACAGACGAGACGCACTAAGAGACAGACGGATATAAACAGACAGATAGACGCACTAAGAGACGAACAGATAGACAGATGAACAGTCAGATAAACGCACTAAGAGAAGGACAGACAGACGGATATAAACAGAGAGAGAGACGCACTAAGAGACGGACAGACAGACAGATGAACAGTCAGATAAACGCACTAAGAGACGGACAGATGAACAGTCAGATAAACGCACTAAGAGATGGACAGACAGACGGATTAACAGTCGGATAGACGCACTAAGAGATGGACAGACCAACAGATAAATAGTCAAATAGACGCAAAATGAGACAGCCAGGTGCCCATTTACTTACAATAAATCAATCATCCATTTTCAGGAACTGACAAGACAACCTGCCATAGGGTTCATATTCCTCAGTGTCAAGACGATCTCCACTACAACTTTACCTTTATTTCCAGAGACACCCAAAACGATTCTACTGTCAGCCTCATGCAGTCCATCATTGCCACCAATTGTTCAAGCGACATCGAAAAGTTCACTTGTTTTACACGGTTTCCACCCTGCTTTGGTGGCCAGCCAAACTCGCGTGTCCAAGTGCCATGCAAGGCAATGTGTCTTCAGATCAACAAAACCTGCAGCACACAGTTTAACCACTACAATATTCCAATTAACTGTGACTTCTTATACCCTGACCAGGACAGCTCCACTGGATTATGTACGTTACTAAAATGGCCCGCGCCCTGGACGAGAGGCCCGTCGCCTACGCCCGATTTAACACCACCACCAACACCAACACCAAAACATGCAGGTATTTAGGAAACCATTATATTTCTTTTCGCAAAAAGTATTGTAACGGCAAAGCTTGTGGCCTGTGGTATGCCAAGACAAATGCTTGGGATACCTGTGGTTATTCCTTCAGTTGAATACTCCAGTTTCGAGATCAGATGCCGCTGTACTCATTGACAAAAGCCGCATTTGCTCAGCCTTTTGCCTCAATTAGGACAATCAGCCAATTATTCACAAATACCAAAGAGAACGCAAGAAAATGTTGACTTGGACAAGAGAAGGCTTTTTTTAATTCAACGGGTTATTCTCTGGATTGAGGCTATAAGACTGAGCAAATGCGTCTTCTGTCATGGAGTACAGCGGTGCGTAAATAACTCGAGACTGGAGTATTCTTAATGTGCATATTCTATTTTACAAGGATGCAAGACATGTGACAAGATAATAGTCCAAGGATGCGCCAATGCAGGATACAGCCATACATTCCATTTCAAGGATATCGATGGGAAACCTTACCAAACAGCTGCTTCTACAAAACTGGAAAAGTTTCTAAAACTGCTAAAGTGTTCGCAGTACGCTCAAACGATCCTCTGTTCTCTGTACATACCGAAATGCGATGTGACAACGTGTTCTCCAAAACCCGTACTCCCTTGTCGCAGAGTCTGTCATGAGTTTGTGAGAAGCTGTGACAATATTCTAAGATTTGGAGCAATGCATGGCTTACTTGTCGGTCTTTGTGACCTGCTACCGTGGAATAATACAGCTGAGACGCCGTGCTTTTGGCCGCCGGGTTTTAAGCCCACGTCGGAAGGTTTGTCAGTTTGTTTGTTTGTTAATTAACGTCCGTGCCCCTTCACCCGAAAGTGGTCTCCCATGGGGCGGACGGTGCGCCCTTTTACTCCCCTCCCTCCCTCCATCAGTGCTCCGTTCTACGGGAATTTTAAGGCTGCATTGAGCTATACGGATTGGAGGGAAGTCGGAAACAAGGATGTGATGTCATGAAGAATCGAACCGGGCACCTCTCGCTTAGAAGGCCGCGCACTAACCAACTAAACTACCCTTGCTCCTTTTGACGAGATTTATGGCACTCCCATCCTCGGGAACCCAGGGGTATATTCTGTCGCTTGTTACTCGCTCCCAGAGAAATACCCCTGGGAACGAAGTCGTTGCAACTTGTTTCGGAAGTCAAAATTACTCTCCTTTCTGATTGGTCGACCTAGGAAGGTCGACCAATCAGTATCAAGTATATTCTGGTTTGAATATGAGAGCCGCCATTTTGAATTTTGATTTCCGGAACAAGTTCCAACAGACTTCGTTCCCAGAGGTATTTCTCTGGGAGCGAGTAACGAGCCCTGGGTTCCCGAGGATGTGTATGGTGGCCCATTGATGCCATAGCAATTTTTATATTAAGAGGATATTTATTTGAACATCGCGTAATATCCGCGAAAAGCGCCAAAAACGAGCGCTGTTGAACAGTTTGACTTTCGATTTTCGCTTTGGATTAACACATTTTATTTTAACTAAGCACAAACTATTAAAACCAAAGTAAATTGTCTGTTTAAGGACGTTCGCGCGCATTGTTCACGCGCATCTTTTCTGCGCATAAAATCAAGGTTCGAATCCTCTCGGTCCAGTCCTCTTTCCTCACGTCCAAGATGGCAGCCAGTCACGCATGTTACGTAGACGATTTTCATCGGCTAATATCTCGAGAACGATACCGGTGACCCCCATTTTTTATTTTGTGATTTTACAAAGAATCATAAAAGCTCCCCATGTACCAAATTTAAAGAAAAAAACATGTTTAGATTTTGATAAAAACACGAATTTAAATGAAAACTTCAACCTACCTTCATCCGTTTAGTTTTTCTACAAAAAAATCCTGTCATTCTCGACTTTCCGTGGATTTAACGCACGTAATTTCGATCAGAAAAAGGGTATACTTTGAAGAAATCTGGATCCATAGCGAAGTCGGTGACCCCCATTTTTTATTTGCTCATTTAGCTTCTATAATGATCTTATTTCACCATACGAAGTTTCAGGGAAAAAACATGTTTTTTTGTTTTTTTGCCCGCGAACGTCCTTAAAGCTGTTTTAGCGTTGTACAAAGCCATGTTCCTGCTTTTTGTTTCAAATTTGAGCTGATTCAGGGGAAAACATCAGCAATAATAGCAAATATACAGATCTAGCCCATGTGGACAGTTTTTAAATCAAATTTTCACTTTGGATTAACACTCTAATTTCACTTTTACCGGTCAAAAACCATCCCAAATACCTTTTTTTTTTTTTTTTTTTTTTTTTTTTTTTTTTTATCTATTTTTTTTGCGCTGATTATTATTTAAAAATATGTATATATATAATTTTTTTTTAAACACCCATTACGCATTTCGGGCTTGGATTTCCCATGGTACTCTTTCACAAATCATGTATAAAAACTAATTATGGCTTCGAGAATAAGAAACATCGATTGGCAAAACAATTTGGATTTCAAGACGGCAATTTGATGAAGTATGTGGAACAAAATTTAAGAGAAGGCGAGAATTTAGATTGGTAAAACTGAACTACTCCATGTATGCATGGAGCCTTCGAAGAGGAAAAATATGACAGAATGGGCTGCATTTAAAGATATATGATGTGTAAGAAAAGAATGGGTATGCGAAACCTACGGCACGGAGTTAGGGTCACGGTACAGAATCGAAGACATTCTATTCAACCAATCACAGCACGCAGAATGATTAGTTTTTATACATGATTTGTGAAAGAGTACCATGGGAAATATCAAGCCCCAAATGCGTAATGGTCTATGGCGTCAATGGGCCACGAGTTTTTTTTTTTTCAAAAAAAATTATAATCAGCGCAAAAAAAAGGGAAAAAAAAGAATAAAAGAGAAAAGAAAAGTAAAAAAAAAGAATAAAGAAAAGAAAAAAAATTGAAACAAATTTAAACAAATTTAAAAAATTAAAATATTCAAGCCGAATTTCCGTAGATATCTTTAGCTTGTATGCAAATTGCCCATTTCAAACCATGTGATGTGAACATGATATTCCCTGGAGAATTGTTCCTTTATATTTCTGAAATTTATTCGTTCATATTGAAAGGACTAGTTCTCCAGAGAACACCATGTTTACATCACATGGTTTGAAATGGGCAATTTACATACGAAGCTAATTAAAAGAGGTCTATTGAAGTACAAACTAAATTTTCCAGTTCAATAATCAGATTCAAAACTTATTTAGGGAACTGGTAACTACCTTGTTGTTTTGTCATGCAATTCACTTTGGAAAATCATTCCAAGCTTAAGGCAAGCTTCGGAACTTCGGAGCGAACTTCGGAGCGAACTTCGGAGCGAACTTCGGAAATTCCGAAAGAACTTTGGAACCCGCTCGTCAAAAGTGATGTGAAAGGCACTATAATTAATGCTTCCTATTGCTTTTCAGTTTATAAAAGACACGTTTGTTTTCCCATCTCCAATGAACACAACGATTGTACAAGGGACTTCTCCTATAACACTACTTTCATTTCTCCGTCCGATCAACTAAAGGCAAAATTTCACGCTCTTCAGCCAATCATCGACTCGAAATGTTCTCCTCATGCAGAGAAGTTCTTTTGCTACACGAGAATCCCACCTTGTGGTCGTCGAGGTGATGTGTCGGTCAATTTACCGTGTCGATGGATGTGTAATGATGTGGCGAGCAAGTGCAAAGACGTGTTTGAAATTCGAGGAATTCCTATTGCTGATTGTAACATACTGCTGCCTGATGGGCAGGGAGATGAAGATGGCATATGCCGAACCAGTAAATTTCCTGTCCCATTCCGGCATTTTCGGCCTCCCCCTACACATGGTAAGAGCACGTGAGAAAGAAGGAACGAACGAACGATTAAAGGAAAGAAAAAAGAACGAACGAAAGTGCAAACAAGCGAATTAATGCGCAAACAAAGGCAGAACTGCATAAACTTTTAAAACGAGATCTGGGAAATTGCCAAGTTAAAAGAAAGGAAGGAAGGAAGGAAGGAAGGAAGGAAGGAAGGAAGGAAGGAAGGAAGGAAGGAAGGAAGGAAGGAAGGAAGGAAGGAAGGAAGGAAGGAAGGAAGGAAGGAAGGAAGGAAGGAAGGAAAAAAAAATTGGGTGTGGATGGAGGTACAGATACCTTCAGGGATAGTTTTCAAAATGTCTACCTACCACTCTACCATCCCTACCTCATTTTCTCAGTTCGTTCTGTTTTTGTGTTTTTGTTCAGTAGGAGATGGAAAGAAGCATGGTGCAAGTGCCGGCCTTATTGTAGGAATAATCATATTGATAATCGTCATCATTGCTGTTGTGATCGGTGGAGTGTTGTACTACAGAAAGAGGAAACAACAACAGCCATTCGAACCCAAAGAACTACACAACATCGAGGGAAAAGATTCCTAGAACGCTGTGAGATTTCTCTCCATCATCCAGTCGTGAATGTTAAAATGTGCACTGTACGTACGGCCTGCTCGCGCGCTCTTAATAAAACATTCGGAAAAAGTCACGTGATGGGGGCCGGACGGCTTTTCTCGAGCGGGTCGGAAAAAGCCATCCGGTCCTACTCGATGTTTACATGATGATAAAATGCTTATTGTCTGAGTTAGGTCGGGCCGGAGGGAAAAATATTTGGCTCTTGGTCATTTGTATGGACCTCGCCGTGCTCGTTCCGTACGGCATGACCTCGAGCCAAATATTTTCCCGTCCGGCCCTCCCACTCAGTCAATAATACATAGTACTGCCATGTCTCTTGCATGTGCATTGTACATTTACTGAATAATCCACTGTTGGTCAGACGGCCACTTTGGGAGATCGGCGATCATTTCAAGTTGCAGCACCATATAATAATAATAATTGATGTCCACTTCACTGGAATCACCATATAAGGAACTCAGAAAAATCCCGCGCCAAACTTTTTACTCGATTGCATCTTTTACTTTAGTCCTTTAGGGAACTCTTTTCATGTTTTCTATTGTTACGTAATTGTATTTCATTCCAACATGTTCCTTCACTATATATATCGTACCTTTCAGTATCATTAACTTAGGCTTAATAATGGCGTCAGTATACGTCGAAACATCGTCTTTTTATTGAATACAATTTTAGTATACCGCTATGGTTTTATCTTACATGCTCGAGGATCCAGCGGTTTTTGCTCGGCGCTCCGGTGGCGATCCTCGAGCATGTTTATCATATGGATTATAAGATTTCTGCAACCGTACTATCGCAATGTTTTATTGTCAAATAATAATGATAATAATAATCATCATCATCATATTCACTGCAGATATATTCAAGTGAAAAGGAGATAAATAATATGTTGACCCTATCTTGTCATCTCCTGAATAAATAAATACTATATACTCGATACTATATATATTTTGAAACTTTACACCTGCCTTGCATTACTATGATTATTATTTTGTTCTATTTTAAAATCAATGTCACGGTTCGTTTTTGAAAGGTTGATCGAATGACATATATAGTGACAGACGAACTGCCTGATAAATAACTAATCGTACAAATATAATATTGCAAGACGACGAAGTTCGAATAAAGTCTTTTGTTGTCTATTCTTTTCGTAATTGTTTCACTTTCCGTGTTCAGTTTCGCTAAATTTGCGCCGCCTTTCACGGATGACATCGTCCTGACCTTTTCTGGTCCGGTTGACTAAAAACAACTATCTGCACAAATTGTCTTCCTCGTTCTCTTTGCATTACGCACGCCAAAATGTAGGAAATATGGCGTACACGATACTCATTAATTAGCATATCAGATGTCGGTCTCAAATATCGTCCGCCATTAAAATTGGTAAAATTAGTTGATTTAGTAAACCGTAAACTTAATTTTGCCGCATTCATATTCGAGTTACGTGTATTTACTGATTCTAAACATGTAAGAATTGCATCGATTTTGCAGGTTTTAGTTTTGTCAAATCGAAAGTGTATTTGCTAGTGAAGCGATAAATCATTCAGTACATGTTTCTTTGTAAATGGGGTCAAATTTCCCAAAATACTCAACTTTGCTTACCTCGTACACAACCTACATCGAGGAAAATGTGTTTGCCTACTCCTCCAGGTAATGACCAGTTTACAAGCTTTCCAAAGCTGTTAAATACTCTCCAATAAAAGCCATAGAAATTATGTCCAATCTCTCTTGAACATAGACTCTTCATGGTGTTATAGACTATCCTACGGGATGTAAACAACACTAGCTTTTCCAGAAATTCTCGCCGATTTTCGCTGTTTTCTGTTTACTTTCGGCCATCTTGAATGCTTAGGTGCCTGGCAATATCATGGGGAGATACTGCTGGATGGTGACAGGCTCAATATGTTTACGGCTTCCATGCGCGGGATATACTATGGATTTCTGAGCACCTAAAACGTAAAATTGATGCCAAATTCAAGCTTTCTGAGCTTGTTGCTGAATCATCTTGAATATCTGCTGATATTTATTCCATACCCTGTGTTAAAAAACTATGGGCAACGCTTAAAAACACGCCACACCCCAATTCTATTGTTTTATGTTGGTCACTCATTTAAAACCCGTACTAACCGTACTAACCGGCAGGAAGACTAAGAAAGTAAGCGGCGTCCGCGTGTACAAATTTAAATATAGAAAATGTTCAGAGGGAGGCAGGTTGAAGAGCTAAATGCAAAATTATGCAATATTGGCATTAATTACCAAATGACAATCTAGTCCCCCGAGCCTGCGTTACATTCGGTCAGCGGCGAAGCCTTCGCCGCTGACCGAAAGTAACGCAGGCTCTGGGGAGGAGATTGACCAAATGAGTACAAATCAGTACATGAGCATGCGCAGTAGGAGATTTCAAGAACTGCTGTACCAAATATATGCAGGTTCAGACATTTCGGCTCAGATTTCTAGTCATAACGCCTGAAGTTAAAACCAAATCGAGCTCATTTCATACATCCCAACAAGAAGTTATCGAATTTTGCAATTAGCGCTATTGCCGTTTCTCTGACGTCATCGTCGATTCAGTCGTCATTCTGTCAGTAATTGATTGACAGTAAGATCGAGTGATTGACAATGAGTGGCTCTCAAAAATTGCCAATCAGCATTTTGATTAAAACTCTCTTACCAGTCAAGCTCTTTCAAATCCAACACAGGTAACCCAAACATAAAAACGCGCGAGTACCCAGACTCCTCAGCCTAGATCTGCTGGGGCACGACATTGTATTTGAACTGTAAACACACGCTGATTTGCATAGAGCGGAACGTTAGTTCCAGCGGATGATGATCAAAACAGAAGTTACATCAACTGGATAAACAGAGGATGGGTTTGTTCGATTTCTCCAAGGCACTTCTCAAGTGGAGTTTCCTACTCTTGTTGACGGCCACTTCAGCTATGGGAACACGTCCCGTACAGAAATGTGCACCGATCACACACAAACAATGCCGCCTACTCGCTGGATATCAAAACACAGCAGCATTCCCTGATATAAACGGCCATCCCTTCCAACAAGTCAAAGGCAAAGAGTTGGCCATATATGTTGCACAGCTAAGAAATTGTTCAAAATACAGTGCAACAATTCTCTGTTCGTTGTACTTTCCAAAATGTGTCGAACATCTTCCAAGGCCTGTTCTTCCCTGCCAAAGCGTTTGCAACGATTTCGTTCATAGTTGTAGCACAGATCTTAATCTTGTAGCCATAAAAGGGATGTTTTCTGCAATGTGCGATCTGTTGCCTGTATACAATGGCAATCAAGAAAGGTGCTTCCTTCCTGAAAGCTTTAATGTTAGTCTTGCAGCAAACGGTATGTCAGTGTGACCATGCGTTGCGTTTATATTCACGGCGGGTATCAGTAAACTATTTACGCAGTGAGTGGCTGAACTTTGCATGTGAATGACTTATTTCAAATCCAATGATGCATAAGTTGATGTTTTACTATAATCTTAATGATTTGTCAAAGCAGTTTAGCCCAGAAAATCCGATTAAAAATCTATGCAAATTAGGATGATTCTGTATCCGAAGTACAGCTTATCTCTGCTATGGTTGTGATTTCTATAGTATTTTTCTTTTCATCAAGACGCTCAATGAGCGTATACTCGGACATTATTAAAAATGATAATGCAGTAGCCGAAATGATATGTCTGTAGACTTATAACAAACCAAGACGCGTCCTGTAGTTACACAAAGTCTCAGACAAGTGATCGAATTTCGTAGTGACCTCAACACAGCAAGAATGTACAGGCCGACGTTATCAAAACCATCTAAGCATGAATATACCACAGGGAGCCCAAGCTCATTATCTGTGAAGACCGTTGTTTAATTTGCATATTTACAGTAAATGTATGTGGCTTTAAAACATCCCTCCGTATTTCAAGATTTTTCGTAAATAATAAAACTTTGTTTTCACTAATGTGTTGTTCTTACTACTTTCGATGCTGCGACGGCGTTTCAGCGCCATTAGAGCGTTTTTCACGAAAATACCCCTGAAAGGGGTATTTTCGTGAAAAACGCTCTAATGGCGCTGAAACGCCGTCACAGCATCGAAAGTAGTAAGAACAACACATTAGTGAAAAAAAAGTTTTATTATTTACGAAAAATCTTGAAATACGGAGGGATGTTTTAAAGCCACATACATTTACTGTAAATATGCAAATTAAACAACGGTCTTCACAGATAATGAGATTGGGCTCCCTGTGAATATACCTGCCAAGTACGTATTTCAGATAAAACGTCGACGATTCGCAGATCTCTATCTCTGCTCACCGACACACACCATTGGCAGAACATGGCATAGCGAGATCATGATAGTTTTGGAGTTCATTTTATTTGCTTTTCAGTTCATTTGATTTGTTAAACACAACTGCTTCTTTCTAGATACAGCACGAACTTCTACACGCTCGGAAACTATTTGACATTTGACCCGTTTGATCACAGAATTACTTCATTAGGCGTTCAGATATCATCGACCGCCCCCGTTTTCAGCCAATCGAAACCCTGAAACAGACATTCCTGACCGATACGATCACATTCTTCGCATTTAGTGTACTACGAAGAAAAATAAAAATAAAAATAAAAAAGAAAGCGCATTTTCTAACTCGGTCACTTCCTCCGGAAGTGTCCGAGTAATTAGACAACACCAACACCGGTCATAATACATCTTTGATGTTTTTTTCAAATTTTGTTTTTTTGATGGTAATTAATTTATTTTCTACACGACACACTCCAGCCAGCACTTTCGGAACCAAAGAGAATCGAATTCATGACATTTTGTAGAAGCCTTTTGATGACCTTGTTTAAACGTTGAATATACAATATTATTGTTCGTTGCATACTCTCGCCTACATCACTTTCGCGGAGAGGAGTGAGGGGGACTAAATGCCATTAATCGATCGAAAAGAAACGTGTATCGTCGACCGTGTATTCGTTCAATAAAAGAAACCTCTCTTGGAACAAGTGACTAGAGTAATTGGTCTTTGACCTTTGAGCAAATGTCGTATTGCGGAAGTAACGTTATTACTCGGGCCCTTCCGAAGGAAGCCCGAGTTATAAAATGCGTTTTTCGGTAGTAGTAGTAGTTTTGTTCGGCTAAAGAATGACGAAAGTATGCGACGTATTTAATCGTATCGAGTTTCAAGATTACTCAGCAGATAAGAAAAAAACACACACACACAGGACTAAAGTAGATTTGAATCTTAGTTTTGAAAGCAGCTGTAGATCTTCAAGCTATTAAAAGGTCAGGATTCTAGTTCATCGTTCAATGACTAGAAGTGGTAAAAGGACTAGAAGCTCGCTTAAAATATATTTAATAAAAACAAACGCGAGGGCGTTATCGGAACCATCTGACCTATGCAACCTCAAGACGTATCATGTTCGTACTTACCCGACTCATAGTCTCCCTCGTCACTCAACTGTCACTGATTGTCATGACGTCAGAGAAATGATATTGTATTGAAGAAGATGTCCTTGTTTTATTCGACGTTCGAACCGTAACTCGAACCCGAACTCGAACTCGATTCCAAACTCGACGTTTCGGGATCTGAAGCTAGAGGGGTTTTTGCCTTTACACGAACTCATCAAAATCAAATCAATTGAACTCAAAGTCAAAAGGTAATCAAATGAACTCAAAGTCAAAGGCAAATCAAATGAACTCGACACATACATGTATATACATAGTCTCCCTCGTCACGCAACTGTCAGTCATTGTCAGGTCTCTCCTCACGCAACTGACATTGTCCTTGTCATAAGCCCGAGTGTACGCTCATTGAGCGTCTTGTTGTAGTTATTTTATAAGATTAACATATTTACCAATATTCATCCTTCCAATGTATTATTAGTTCTGGATTTAATTCCATAGAGCCTCTTCTTGTAACCACAAATACCAAGAGCAACATGAATAGGAAACTAAATGAAGATATAGAAAAACACGAAAATCTATATACCTAGCTAGGAAGGGCTACAGTTCTGAAAGGCCAAACAAATGAATAACGACAATGAAAGACACCGCGAAAACACAAGTTTTGAAAGAAAAATAAACGGAAGGACACGAAAAAACTAATGCCGTAAACCAAGTTTAGTGATGGAATCGTCACAGACAGACAGATGAGCACAGAGAAAGATGAGGATACAGACAGGTAGACGCACTAAGAGAAGGACAGACAGATGAACATAGAGAAAGATGAACAGACAGACAGGTAGACCCACTAAGAAACGAACAGACAGATGAACATAGAGAAAGATGAACAGACAGACAGGTAGACCCATTAATAGACGGACAGACAAATAAACACAGAGAAAGATGAACAGACAGACAGGTAGACCCACTAATAGACGGACAGACAAAGAAACACAGAGAAAGATGATCAGACAGACAGGTAGACCCACGGACAGACAGATGAACATAGAGAAAGATGAACAGACAGACAGGTAGACCCACTAAGAGACAGACAGACAGATGAACATAGAGAAAGATGAACAGACAGACAGGTAGACCCACTAATAGACGAACAGACAGATGAACATAGAGAAAGATGAACTGACAGACAGGTAGACCCACTAAGAAACGAACAGACAGATGAACATAGAGAAAGATGAACAGACAGACAGGTAGACCCACTAATAGACGGACAGACAAATAAACACAGAGAAAGATGAACAGACAGACAGGTAGACCCACTAAGAGACGGACATACAAAGAAACACAGAGAAAGATGATCAGACAGACAGGTAGACCCACGGACAGACAGATGAACATAGAGAAAGATGAACAGACAGACAGGTAGACCCACTAAGAGACAGACAGACAGATGAACATAGAGAACGATGAACAGACAGACAGGTAGACCCACTAATAGACGAACAGACAGATGAACATAGAGAAAGATGAACTGACAGACAGGTAGACCCACTAAGAAACGAACAGACAGATGAACATAGAGAAAGATGAACAGACAGACAGGTAGACCCACTAATAGACGGACAGACAAATAAACACAGAGAAAGATGAACAGACAGACAGGTAGACCCACTAAGAGACGGACAGACAGATGAACATAGAGAAAGATGAACAGACAGACAGGTAGACCCACTAAGAGACGGACAGACAGATGAACATAGAGAAAGATGAACAGACAGACAGGTAGACCCACTAAGAAACGAACAGACAGATGAACATAGAGAAAGATGAACAGACAGACAGGTAGACCCACTAAGAAACGAACAGACAGATGAACATAGAGAAAGATGAACAGACAGGTAGACCCACTAAGAGACGGACAGACAGATGAACATAGAAAAAGATGAACAGACAGAAAGGTAGACCCACTAATAGACGGACAGACAGATGAACATAGAGAAAGATGAACAGACAGACAGGTAGACGCACTAAGAGACGGGCAGACAGACGAACGTAGAGAAAGATGAACAGACAGGCAGACAGACGCAATAAGAAACGGACAGACAGATCAGCACAGAGAAAGATGAACAGACAGACAGGTAGACCCACTAAGAGACGGACAGACAGATGAACATAGAGAAAGATGAACAGACAGACAGGTAGACCCACTAAGAGACGGACAGACAGATGAACATAGAGAAAGATGAACAGACAGACAGGTAGACCCACTAAGAAACGAACAGACAGATGAACATAGAGAAAGATGAACAGACAGACAGGTAGACCCACTAAGAGACGGACAGACAGATGAACATAGAGAAAGATGAACAGACAGGTAGACCCACTAAGAGACGGACAGACAGATGAACATAGAGAAAGATGAACAGACAGACAGGTAGACCCACTAATAGACGGACGGTCAGATGAACATAGAGAAAGATGAACAGACAGGTAGACCCACTAAGAGACGGACAGACAGATGAACATAGAGAAAGATGAACAGACAGACAGGTAGACCCACTAATAGACGAACAGACAGATGAACATAGAGAAAGATGAACAGACAGACAGGTAGACGCACTGAGAGACGGGCAGACAGACGAACGTAGAGAAAGATGAACAGACAGGCAGACAGACGCAATAAGAAACGGACAGACAGATCAGCACAGAGAAAGATGAACAGACAGACAGGTAGACCCACTAAGAGACGGACAGACAGATGAACATAGAGAAAGATGAACAGACAGACAGGTAGACCCACTAAGAGACGGACAGACAGATGAACATAGAGAAAGATGAACAGACAGACAGGTAGACCCACTAAGAAACGAACAGACAGATGAACATAGAGAAAGATGAACAGACAAACAGGTAGACCCACTAATAGACGGACAGACAGATGAACATAGAGAAAGATGAACAGACAGGTAGACCCACTAAGAGACGGACAGACAGATGAACATAGAGAAAGATGAACAGACAGACAGGTAGACCCACTAATAGACGGACAGACAGATGAACATAGAGAAAGATGAACAGACAGACAGGTAGACCCACTAATAGACGGACAGACAGATGAACATAGAGAAAGATGAACAGACAGGTAGACCCACTAAGAGACGGACAGACAGGTGAACATAGAGAAAGATGAACAGACAGACAGGTAGACCCACTAATAGACGGACAGACAGATGAACATAGAGAAAGATGAACAGACAGACAGGTAGACGCACTAAGAGACGGGCAGACAGACGAACGTAGAGAAAGATGAACAGGCAGACAGACGCACTAAGAAACGGACAAACAGATGAGCACAGAGAAAGATGAACAGACGGACAGTCAGGTAGACTGCGCATCAAGAAACGGATAGACAGACGAACGTAGAGAAAGATGAAAAGACAGACAGGTAGACGCACTAAGAGACGGACAGACAGACAGATGAACAGACAGCGAGACCGACAAGGAGACAGACAGCCACCCATTTACTTACAATAAATCGATCATCCATTTCCAGGAACTGACAAGACAACCTGCCATAGGGTTCATATTCCTCAGTGTCAAGACGATCTCCACTACAACTTTACCTTTATTTCCAGAGACACCCAAAACGATTCTACTGTCAACAACCTACAGCCCATCATTGCCAGCAATTGTTCAAGCGACATCGAAAAGTTCACGTGTTTTACACGGTTTCCACCCTGCTTTGGTGGCCAGCCAGGCTCGAGCATCCAAGTGCCGTGCAAATCCCTGTGTCTTGAGATGAACACAACAAGCTGCAACACACAGTTTAAACGCTACAATATTCCAATTAACTGTGATATGTTTTACCCTGACCAGCAAAGCTCCACTGGATTATGCACGTTACGAAAATGGCCTGCGCCCTGGACGACAGGCCTGGCACCTACGACCGCTTTACCACCAACGACAGGCCTGGCACCTACGACCGCTTTACCACCACCATCACCTACAACAACAAAACCTGCAGGTATTTATATTTAGGAAACCATTATATACTAAAATGGCCTGCGTCCTGGACGACAGGCCTGGCACCTACGACCGCTTTACCACCACCAACAAAACCTGCAGGTATTTAGGAAAACATTATATTTATTTTCACACAAAAGTATTTTAACGCAAAATCTTGTGGCTTGTGGTATGTGGTATGTCTTGCATGGGCTAACTGTGGTTACGCATTCAGTTGAATTCTCAATGTACATATTCTATTTTACAAGGATGCAAGACATGTGACAAGATAACAGTCCAAGGATGCGCCAATGCAGGATACAGCCATACATTCCATTTCAAGGATATCGATGGAAAACCTTACCAAACAGCTGCTTCTACAAAACTGGAAAAGTTTCTAAAACTGCTAAAGTGTTCGCAGTACGCTCAAACGATCCTCTGT
The DNA here is from genome assembly GCA_033675265.1 of Actinostola sp. cb2023. Taxonomy (NCBI): domain Eukaryota; kingdom Metazoa; phylum Cnidaria; class Anthozoa; order Actiniaria; family Actinostolidae; genus Actinostola; species Actinostola sp. cb2023. The sequence continues at coordinate 58,306 of JAUJYZ010000553.1, read as the reverse complement.
TCTCTGTACATACCGAAATGCGATGTGACAACGTGTTCTCCAAAACCCGTACTCCCTTGTCGCAGAGTCTGCCATGAGTTTTTAAGAAGCTGTGACATTATTCTAAGAATTGGAGCAATGCATGGCTTACTTGTCGGTCTTTGTGACCTGTTACCGTGGAATAATACAGCTGAGACGCCGTGCTTTTGGCCGCCGGGTTTTAAGCCCACGTCGGAAGGTTTGTTTGTTTGTTATTTTAAAGGTAAAGGTAAAGTTCGCGATTAACGTCCGTGCCCCTTCACCCAAAAGTGGTCTCCCAGGTGGGCGGACGGTAAGCCCTTTTACCCCATCCCTGCATCAGTGCTCCGTTCTACGGGGCTGCACTAAGCTACACGGATTGGAGGCAAGTCGAAACAAGGATGTGAGGTCACGCAGAAGAATCGAAACGGGCACCTTTCGCTTAGAATGCCGCGCACTAACCAACGTAACTAAGCCATCCTTGCACCTCCTGACGAGATTTATGCCAATCCCCGTTCACCTTAAGTTCCGAAGTTCGCCTTGAAACTGGGAACTTTGAAATGAACTTCGTTGATGAAATTCGAACTTGCTTCCCGCGTGAATTCGGAAATTCGTTGCCAATTGAAGTACAAACTTTTAAAATGTTCTTCAATAATCAGATTCAACATCGCGCAGAATGCTATTGTTCTCGCGGACATTTAGGGAACTACCTTGTTGTTTTGTCATGCAATTCACTTTGGAAAATCATTCCAAGCTTAAGGCAAACTTCGGAACTTGGGAGCGAACTTCGGAATTTCCGAAAGAACTTCCGAACGAACTTTGGAACCCGTTCGTCAAAAGTGATGTGAAAGGCACTATATTTAATGCTTCCTATTGTTTTTCAGTTTATAAAAGACACGTTTGTTTTCCCATCTCCAATGAACACAACGATTGTACAAGGGACTTCTCCTATAACACTACTTTCATTTCTCCGTCCGATCAACTAAAGGCAAAATTTCACGCTCTTCAGCCAATCATCGACTCGAAATGTTCTCCTCATGCAGAGAAGTTCTTTTGCTACACGAGAATCCCACCTTGTGGTCGTCGAGGTGATGTGTCGGTCAATTTACCGTGTCGATGGATGTGTAATGATGTGGCGAGCAAGTGCAAAGACGTGTTTGAAATTCGAGGAATTCCTATTGCTGATTGTAACATACTGCTGCCTGATGGGCAGGGAGATGAAGATGGCATATGCCGAACCAGTAAATTTCCTGTCCCATTCCGGCATTTTCGGCCTCCCCCTACACATGGTAAGAGCACGTGAGAAAGAAGGAACGAACGAACGATTAAAGGAAAGAAAAAAGAACGAACGAACGCGCCAACGAGCGAATTAATGCGCAAACAAAGACAGAACTGCATAAACTTAAAGAGATATGGAAAATTGCCAGGATAGAAAGAAGGAGGGAAGGAAGGAAGAAGGAAGGAAAAATAGGGTGTGAATGGAGCTACAGGTACCTTTAGGGATTGTTTTCAAAATGTCTACCTACCACCCTATCATTCCTACCTGTATTGGAATCTTCCACCACTCCCTTTCCCCGGGATTCTGGTACACGAAATCCTTATTTTCTAAGTTCGTTCTGTTTTTGTGTTTTTGTTCTAGGAGATGGAAAGAAACATGGTGCAAGTGCCGGCCTTGTTGTAGGAATAATCATATTGATAATCGTCATCATTGCTGTTGTGATCGGTGGAGTGTTGTACTACAGAAAGAGGAAACAACAACAGCCTTTCGAACCCAAAGAACTACACAACATCGAGGGAAAATATTCCTAGAATGCTGTGAGATTTCTCTCGATCATCCAGTCGTGAATGTTAAAATGTGCACTGTACGTACGGCCCTGCTCGCGCGCTCTTCCTAAAACCTTCGGAAAAAGTCACGTGATGGGGGCCGGACGGCTTTTCTCGAGCGGGTCGGAAAAAGCCATCCGGTCCTACTCGATGTTTACATGATGATAAAATACTTATTGTCTGAGTTAGATCGTTCCGGAGGGAAAAATATTTGGCTCTTGGTCATTTGTATGGACCTCGCTGTGCTCGTTCCGTACGACATGACATCGAGCCAAATATTTTCCCGTCCGGCCCTCCCACTCAGTCAATAAGTACATAGTACTGCCATGTCTCTTGCATGTGCATTGTACATTTACTGAATAATCCACTGTTGGTCAGACGGCCACTTTGGGAGATCGGCGATCATTTCAAGTTGCAGCACCATATAAAAATAATAATTGATGTCCACTTCACTGGAATCACCATATAAGGAACTCAGAAAAATCCCGCGCCAAACTTTTTACTCGATTGCATCTTTTACTTTAGTCCTTTAGGGAACTCTTTTCATGTTTTCTATTGTTACGTAATTGTATTTCATTCCAACATGTTCCTTCACTATATATATCGTACCTTTCAGTATCATAAACTTAGGCTTAATAATGGCGTCAGTATACGCCGAAACGTCGTCTTTTTATTGAATACAATTTTAGTATACCGGTATGGTTTTATCTTACATGCTCGAGGATCCAGCGGTTTTTGCTCGGCCCTCCGGTGGCGATCCTCGAGCATGTTTATCATATGGATTATAAGATTTCTGCAACCGTACTATCGCAATGTTTTATTGTCAAATAATAATGATAATAATCATCATCATCATCATATTCACTGCACATATAATATTCAAGTGAAAAGGAGATAAATAATAGGTTGACCCTATCTTGTCATCTCCTGAATAAATAAATACTATATACTCGATACTATATATATTTTGAAACTCATGCAACTTTACACCTGCCTTGCATTACTATGATGATTATTTTGTTATTTTGTTATATTAATCAATGTCACGGTTTGTTTTCGAAAGGTTGATCGAATGACATAGTGATAGACGAACTGCCTGATAAATAAATGATTGACCTTAAAGTGCCTATGAAACGTAAAAACAGACCCCGTTTTCATTTGCTACTGCGATAGTTTAGTATTTGCTTGTTTACATGACGTTAATAAAAAGTGAATTGAGCTTCAGGAACAATTTTTATTTTGCGCTCCAAGTTGGGCATTTTGGGTTTCAAAGTGCGACAATTCCCGCTCGGTCAAACTATAGAAATATGACGTCAGGAGTTGTGCAAACAAAGGCATACACAACCTCTTGACGTCACCGAGCCATTGTCAAGGGCCCAGTCTCTTGTCGCACATTTTGGTTGAAAATTATAATTTTCGAACCGCGAAAAGAAAATGTTCACACACTCAAAGTCGACATTTAAATACAGCAAATGTTCAGAGAAAGACCAAACAACAATAATGTACAATAAAACAAGGATCGACATTTTCGTTTCATAGGCACTTTATTAAAGCACCAGGACGACAAACTTTGAATAAAGTGTTTTGTTGTCTATTCTATTCGTAATTGTTTCATTTTCCGCGTTCAGTTTCAAATGCGCATGCGTTATATTTCGTCCAATCAGTATCGAGCCTCAAATGGCTGCGACCAGAGCCTTCTCGGGAGAGGACCGAAACCGAGGAGCTCTGGGAACGAGAATGAGCTGCGATTCCTCAGCCTAGATCTGGGCACGACATTGTTTTTGAACTGTAAACACACGCTGATTTGCATAGAGCGGAACGTTAGTTCCAGCGGATGATGATCAAAACAAAAGTTACATCAACTGGATAAACAGAGGATGGATTTGTTCTATTTCTCCAAGGCTATTCTCAAGTGGAGTTTCCTACTCTTGTTGACGGCCCCTTCAGCTATCATAATGGGAACACGTCCCGTACAGAAATGTGCACCGATCACACATACACAATGCCTACTCGCTGGATATCAAAACACAGCAGCATTCCCTGATATAAACGGCCATCCCTTCCAACAAGTCAAAGGCAAAGAGTTGACCATATATGTTGCACAGCTAACTGGATGTTCAAAATACAGTGCAACAATTCTCTGTTCGTTGTACTTTCCAAAATGTGTCGAACATCTTCCAAGGCCTGTTCTTCCCTGCCAAAGCGTTTGCAACGATTTCGTTCATAGTTGTAGCAGCAAGCTTAATCTTGTAGCCATAAAAGGGATGTTTTCTGCAATGTGCGATCTGTTGCCTGTGTACAATGGCAATCAAGAAACGTGCTTCCTTAATTCCTGAAGGCTTCAATGTTAGTCTTGCAGCAAACGGTGTGGCCATGGGTCGTGTTCAGTGATTCCCAACGGGTATCAGTAAACTACTATTTACGTAGTCCGAACTTTGTGAAAGACTCATTTCAAATCCAATCATGCATAACTTGATGTTTTACTATAATCTTTTAAAATGATATGAGGCAGTTAGGCCCAGAAAATCCGATTAAAAATATATGCAAATTAGGATGATTCTGTATCCGAAGTACAGCTTATCTCTGCTACGGTTGTGATTTCTATTGTATTTTTCTTTTCAATTAGACAAAATACCGGTTATAATAATACATCTTTGATGTTTGTTTTTTTTTGTTGCTTTTTTTACTGTGGTAACTAGACGCTCTACTAGCGTGAACTCGGGCTTCTTAATGAAGGTAATTGTGAACCAAAAAGCTTGTGGGTATCGTCATACAGAAGTAGTTTAGGTTAGAAGGCTTCTGTTATTGTGTTGTTTTCTTCGTTTCTGTTGCGTAACATCTATTGTTTAAAGGGGCTATGTCACCTGGGGAGTCTGCGCAGTAAGTGCCATATTTGTCTAATTAGCATAAATTAGCATGCGATGTCACAGTAAAACTTTGACAGTTCAAGCGTGATGTTTTGCCGCCGTGAATGTTCAGCGTGATTATCGGAATTCTAAAACCTATCTGCAAGCTTCTTCCCTGCTAACAGTCTCATATAGACGATTTTATAAGCTATGGAGACTGCATCGGGAACTGAACAGACTGAGGTGAGGATATTTGTTATAATTTTCAATTGAAATGATCGATGTTGTGACTTTACTTTCGAACAACATTCCGGTCAGTAAGTTATGTCACTATCAGGTGATGACCTTTATTTGTTTTTTTTTCCTTTATACTATATAGACGAATGAACCATGCACCTGAAAAAACTACATATGTTCACGCAGAACGACTGAGAGTTCGCGTGGTTGTCCATGCAAGACTATCCTTCGAGATCAGTCGCTCCTCTATCGTAAGAAGATGAAGGGCAAATGAGTCGTCTGAACGATATCCAGTACGAAATTTAGTTCTGTTACAGGATGTAGAAACCGCAGCAGATAACCATCAACGGCTGTGTGTCTTCTGGTAGTCTCTATTTCTTTCTTTGACTGACTTATAAAGTCTTATCCTTCCACTGCCGCTTCGACGGCCGCCATGAAATTTGTTTTGGTTGTTGAACAACTCTCATTATCATCCCTCATTGTCCAATAATACTCAAAATATTATCCTCCGACTAATGGAGGATGTCCAAAGACTAATTCGAAATGGTCACTCCACAGCCAGTTCAAAAGATTACAAAGATTTACATGGATTAATGAACAACGCTATCTCACGGGTGAAACTTGAAAAAATTGGGCCAGTGTTTTCAAGATAGAGCTTATCGACCGCGCATGCGCCACGGATGACATAGCCCCTTTAAGAAGAAAATAAGAGGACCTTGTGACGAAATGTGCTGAGTCATTTTTTTTCTTTTCTTTTCTTTCAATTTCTTTACATAGGTGTCCCCAATTAGCCTGCTGTTACTGTAAGCTAGATCACTAAGACACGTTAATATAGTTTATTATTTTAATTGAAACTAATATTGACGGAGTTCCTGTGGCCGATGTGGCCGAGTGCGATCTGGGCCGAGGTTATGTCGTGACTGCCGAATCGACTTGTGTTTTTCGTGGGCGATGATTTTTTTGTAGCCGAGTGAGATCTGGGCTGTAAATGTGCAGTAAATGAAGTCAGCGTTAGACGTCGTATAATCTCAGTGCGCGGTCAGGTTGCATCAGCCACGAAAGAAAGAAAGTGTTCTTCACGATCGATTCAGAGACAGTTTCGAGGGGAAGACAATGTTCTTTCATGAGTTTTTTCAGCGCTGTTGTGTGCTCAGTCACGTCATCCAGTTTCACAATGGAATACTTGTACAGTCGATCAGATCTTGACCGAAGGAGATAGCATGTACTTGAATGCCTTTGAAAGATACAGTATCCCAGATACAGAGATATTGTCGCTGACCTTCTGCCTGATCGAGCTCAATAGAGCAACTCGAACAAATCAATCGCCCGACGAGACAAAACCAAATCAAATGCTCATTGAACTGACAAACAATTTAAAAATTATTCATACGCATGTCTTATATGAAATGCTTATCTAACATATAATATTTATTGTTACTACTGTTCTATACCAATGAATTGAAAGCACCCAATCGTTTCTGAAAAGCACCCCTTAATTTCTAAACATATTTTCAAAATACTGAATCTGTGCCAAAGTTTTAGTGATATATGTTAGTAATAACATTATGTATGTCCAATTAATGGTCATGTTGTAACCTGATTGTCAGGTTCAGTTCCGTTCACAAGAAGGAAGCCCGAGTAATTAATTTTCTTTTCTACAAACAGAAGAGAACTGATCAACACAAAGATTTCATGACGTTTTGCTAAAGCCTTTTGATGAACTTGTTTTAACGTTGAATATCGCTTGATTTCATTAGACGTCATTTCCGATCTCGTGAGGAATTTTCATCAGCTGAATTGCACCTTTTCAATAGAATACTCTCTGCTTGGTAGCACATGGAGGGCAGTGTTTGCCCGTCATTTGAAGCAAATAATGATATTCAAGGAGTTTTAACAACTGATTGAAACCGAGCAATACAATATTATTGTTCGCTACATACCCTCGCCTACATCACTTTCGCGGAGAGGGGTAACATGTATAGGAAACTAAATAAAGATATAGAAAAACACGAAAAGCCTACAGTCAAACCTCCATTTACCTCGGGACATAGTCAACTGACCGCTTAATAGAGGTGACCGCTTAGGTAGACGCACTAAGAGTCGGACAAACAGATGAACATAGAGAATGAACTTTATTTGACTCAGAATTTCATCAATTACAAGTGATTGCTTTTCAGGAAAGCTGAGTTTAAAAGAGTAAAAATTACAAATAAGAAAGATGAACAGACAGGCAGACAGACGCACTAAGAGACAGACAGACAGATGAGCACAGAGAAAGATAAACAGACGGACAGCCAGAGGTAGACGCAGTAAGAGACGGACAGACAGATGAGCACAGAAAAAGATGAACAGACAGCCAGACGCACAAGGAGACAGACAGCCACCCATTTACTTACAATAAATCAATCATCCATTTCCAGGAACTGACAAGACAACCTGCCATAGGGTTCATATTCCTCAGTGTCAAGACGATCTCCACTACAACTTTACCTTTATTTCCAGAGACACCCAAAACCATTCCACTGTCAACATCCTACAGCCCATCATTGCCAGCAATTGTTCAAGCGACATCGAAAAGTTCACGTGTTTTACACGGTTTCCACCCTGCTTTGGTGGCCAGCCAGGCTCGAGCATCCAAGTGCCGTGCAAATCCCTGTGTCTTGAGATGAACACAACAAGCTGCAACACACAGTTTAAACGCTACAATATTCCAATTAACTGTGATATGTTTTTCCCTGACCAGCAAAGCTCCACTGGATTATGCACGTTACGAAAATGGCCTGCGCCCTGGACGACAGGCGTGGCACCTACCACCGATTTACCACCACCAACAAAACCTGCAGGTATTTAGGAAACCATTATGATATTTCTTTTCGCAAAAAGTCTTGTAACGGCAAAGATTGTGGCCTGTGGTATGCCAAGACAAATGCTTGGGATACCTGTGGTTATGTCTTCAGTTGAACGCTCCAGTTTCGAGCAAATGCGTCTTCTGTCAAGGAGTACAGCGGTGCGTAAATATCTCGAGACTGGAGTATTCTTGATGTGCATATTCTATTTTACAAGGATGCAAGACATGTGACAAGATAATAGTCCAAGGATGCGCCAATGCAGGATACAGCTATACATTCCATTTCAAGGATATGGATGGGAAACCTTACCAAACAGCTGCTTCTACAGAACTGGAAAAGTTTCTAAAACTGCTAAAGTGTTCGCAGTACGCTCAAACGATCCTCTGTTCTCTGTACATACCGAAATGCGATGTGACAACGTGTTCTCCAAAACCCGTACTCCCTTGTCGCAAAGTCTGTCATGAGTTTGTGAGAAGCTGTGACAATATTCTAAGAATTGGAGCAATGCATGGCTTACTTGTCGGTCTTTGTGACCTGCTACCGTGGAATAATACAGCTGAGACGCCGTGCTTTTGGCCGCCGGGTTTTAAGCCCATGTCAGAAGGTTTGTTTGTTTGTTATTTTAAAGGTAAAGGTAAAGTCCGCGATGAACGTCCGTGCCCCTTCACCCGAAAGTGGTCGACTCCCAGGGGGCGGACAGTGCGCTCTTTTACTCCCTCCCTCCCTCCGCTCCTCCCTTCCTTGATCCCTTCCGAAAGAACTTCCGAACGAACTTTGGAACCCGCTCGTCAAAAGTGATGTGAAAGGCACTATATTTAATGCTTCCTATTGTTTTTCAGTTTATAAAAGACACGTTTGTTTTCCCATCTCCAATGAACACAACGATTGTACAAGGGACTTCTCCTATAACACTACTTTCATTTCCCCGCCCGATCAAGTAAAGGTAAAAGTTCACGCTCTTCAGCCAATCATCGACTCGAAATGTTCTCCTCATGCAGAGAAGTTCTTCTGCTACACAAGAATCCCACCTTGTGGCCGCCCAGGTGATGTGTCGGTCAATTTACCGTGTCGCTGGATGTGTAATGATGTGGCGAGCAAGTGCAAAGGAGTGTTTGAAAATCGAGGAATCCCTATTGCTGATTGTAACTTCCTGCTGCCTGATGGGCAGGGAGATGAAGATGGCATATGCCGAACCAGTAAATTTCCTGTCCCATTCCGGCATTTTCGGCCTCCCCCTACACACGGTAAGAGCACGTCATATACACCGTAAGACGCAGAGAGAAAGAAGGAAAGATAGGTACATGTAATGAACATAAAACAGACGGAAGGAACGAACGATTAAAGGAAAGAAAGAACGAACGAACGCGCAAACGAGCGAATTATTGCGCAAACAAATGCAGAACTGCATAAAGTTAAAGAGATATGGAAAATTGCCAGGATAGAAAGAAAGAAAGAAAGAAAAAAGGAAGGAAGGAAGGAAGGAAGATGGAGGTGCAGGTACTCTTAGGGATTGTTTTCAAAATGTCTACCTGCCACCCTACCATCCCTACCTGTATTGGAGTCTTCCACCACTCCCTTTCCCCGGGCGGGATTCTGGTACACGAAATCCTTATTTTCTAAGTTCGTTCTGTTTTTGTTTTTTGTTCTAGGAGATGGAAAGAAGCATGGTGCAAGAGCCGGCCTTATTGTAGGAATAATCATATTGATAATCGTCATCATTGCTGTTGTGGTCGGTGGAGTGTTGTACTACAGAAAGAGGAAACAACAGCAGCCATTCGAACCCAAAGAACTACACAACATCGAGGGAAACGATTCCTAGAACGCTTTGAGATTCTAATAATAATTCTCTCGATCATCCAGTCGTGAATGTTAAAATGTGCACTGTACTTACGGCCCTGCTCGCGCACTAATAAAATATTCGGAAAAAGTCACGTAATGGGGGCCGGACGGCTTTTCTCGAGCGGGTCGGGCCGGAGGGGAAAATATTTGGCTCTTGGTCATTTGTATGGACCTCGCTGTGCTCGTTCCGTACGGCATGACCTCGAGCCAAATATTTTCCCGTCCGGACCTCCCACTCAGTCAATAAGTACATAGTACTGCTGTTGGTGTGACAGCCATTCATGTCTATTGTATGTGCGCTGTATTTACTGAATAATCCACCGTTGGTCAGACGGCCACTTTGGGAGATCGGCGATCATTTCAAGCCGGTTCTAGCACCATATTTAATTCGGAGTGGCTTCGGAGCGCCGCGGGCAAAAACCGCTGGTTCCTCCAGCATGTTTATCTTATGGATTATAAGATTTCTGCAACCGTACTATCGTCTTATTGTCACATAATAATGATAATCATCATCATCATCATCATATTCACTGCACATATATTCAAGTGAAAAGGAGATAAATAATAGGTTGACCCTATCTTGTCATCTCCTGAATAAATAAATACTATATACTCGATACTATATATATTTTGAAACTCATGCAACTTTACACCTGCATTGTATTACTATAATTATGATTTTGTTATATTAATCAATGTCACGGTTCGTTTTTGAAAGGTTGATCGAATGACATAGTGATAGACGAACTGCCTGATAAATAAATGATTGTAATTACGGTCGTGGTTCCACTTGAGTTTTGGTCATTTTCTGACGTCATTTCCAGTCTATGGTCGATAAGAGTACAGACCATAGAAAACAGAATTCGATTTGTTTTTGTTACAACAATATTTACTCAGGAAAGCGGAAAAGGCTCTCAAGACGACAAATATATTTGAAAGAAAAACTGATTCAAGCTCGCGCTAGTTCCGTGCGCGAGCGAAACGTCATTCTATGCGTCTGGCTCTTATCCAATCAGCGCGCGAGAAATTTGACAAATGTTGTAAAAATGATATTGCAAGACGACGAAGTTCGAATAAAGGGTGTTGTTTATTCTTTTCGTGATTGTTTCATTGTCCGTGTTCAGTTTCGCTAAATTTTCGCCGCCTTTCACGGATGACATCGTCCTTTTCTGGTCCGGTTGACTAAAAACAACGAGTGTGGGAACAATGCTAGTTGCTAGTTGCGAGTTTAAATGATTCTCAAGTACTCATAGAAGTTTAAGCTTAAATTTATTATAAAGTCCATAAATAAAGTACAACAACGTTTTGGGAATTACAAATAAACAACTCTTTTTATAAACATTATGTTATAAAGCGCCTATCCGACCAGTTAGGTACTAGTACCATTACCTTGCAATGTGATTTGATCTCCAAATTCATAACTATAGTTAAAGAGATCCCAAATAAAATATTATTATCATATTATTATATTCTAGTTAAGTAGATAACACAATTGATAAAGCCTTTCTCCAGTTGCTCTCTTATTCGATGTGCCGTCAAAAACGATTATATAAACAGCGCTTTGAGCACAAGAAAAAGCGCTATATAAATAATAAAGTTATTATTATTATTATTATTATTATTATTAAGGACATCAGTCCATAGGCGATAGATAGGTTTTAGGTCAAACGGAAGTCACACATGTTCGTTTTTTATGGAAAATATTCATTTCATACATTTTGAAATGATTGGGTTTTTTTCCTGAGTTTTTTTACTAAAATATACTCGGAAATCGCAACTAGCGACTTTGCGACTAGCAACTAGCAACTTTGCGACTAGCAACTTTGCGACTAGAAAAATACCAGGACCCAAAAACAACTATCTGCACAAAATGTCGTCCTCGTTCTGCTCTTTGCATTCCGCACGCCGAAATGTAGGAAATATGGCGTACTCATTACTCATTAATTAGCATATCAGATGTCGGTCTCAAATATCGTCCGCAGATGGAGAAAAAGAACATTAAAATTGGTAAAATTACTTGTTTTAGTAAACCGTAAACTAAATTTTGCCACATTCATATTCGAGTTACGTGTATTTACTGATTCTAAACATGTAAGAATTGCATCGATTTTGCAGGTTTTAGTTTTGTCAAATCGAAGTTGTATTTGCTAGTGAAGCGATATTAAAATCATCCAGTACATGTTTCTTTGTAAATGGGGTCAAATTTCCCAAAATGCTCAACTTTGCTTACCTCGTACACAACCTACATCGAGGAAAGTGTGTTTGCCTACTCCTCCAGGTAATGACCAGTTTACAAGCTTTCCAAAGCTGTTAAATACTCTCCAATAAAAGCCATAGAAATTATGTCCAATCTCTCTTGAACATATATAGACTCTTCATAGTGTTATACTCTATACTACGGGATGTAAACAACACTCACTTTTCCAGAAAATCTCGCCGAAGGTGCGAACCAATTTTTCGCCGTGTTTTCTGTTTACTTTCGGCCATCTTGAATGCTTAGGTGCCTGGCAATATGATGGGGAAATACTGCTGGATGGTGACAGGCTCAACATGTTTACGGCTTCCATGCGCGCTATACTACGGATTTCTGAGCACCTAAATTAAACATAAAATTGATGCCAAATTCAAGCTTTCTGGGCCTGTTGCTGAATCATCTTGAATATCTGCTGATATTTATTATTATTATTATTATTATATTTATTCCATACCCTGTGTTAAAAATCTATGGCATGAAGTTGTTGGCACTGTAAACGAAAATGGGCAACGCTTAAAAACCCGCCACACCCCAATGCTATTGTTTTACTAACCGGAAGGAAGACTAAGAAAGCAAGCGGGATCTGTGTGTACAAATATAGAAAATGTTCAGAGGGAGGCAGGATGAAGAGATAAGTGCAAAATTCTACAATATTGGCATTAAACCAAATCAATACAAATCAGTACATGAGCATGCGCAGTACGCTGTGCCAAATATATGCAGGTTCAGAAATCTATCAGATTTCTAGTTATATCGTTAAACATAGCGGGCATATCACGCTGTAGTTTCGCACCGAACGCCTGAAGTTAAGACCAAATCGAGCTCATTTCATACATTCCAACAAGAAGTTATCGAATTTTGTAATTAGCGCTATTGTTTCTCTGATATCGTCCATTCCGTCGTCGTTGCTTAAGCTTCCTAGTGTCAGTAATTGATTGACAGTAAGATCGAGTGATTGACAATGAGTGGCTCTCACAAATTGCCAATCAGCATTTTGATTAAAACACTCTTACCAGTCAAGCTCTTTCAAATCCAATACAGGTAACCCAAACATAAAAACGTGCGAGTACCCAGATTCCTCAGCCTAGATCTGGGCACGACATTGGTTTTGAACTGTAAACACATGCTGATTTGCATAGAGCGGAACGTTAGTTCCAGCGGATGATGATCAAACAGAGGATGGATTTGTTCGATATGTCCGAGGCACTTCTCAAGTGGAGTTTCCTACTCTTGTTGACGGCCCCTTCAGCTATGGGTACACGTCCCGTACAGAAATGTGCACCGATCACACATACACAATGCCTACTCGCTGGATATCAAAACACAGCAGCATTCCCTGATATAAACGGCCATCCCTTCCAACAAGTCAAAGGCAAAGAATTGGCCATATATGTTGCACAGCTAAGAAGTTGTTCAAAATACAGTGCAACAATTCTCTGTTCGTTGTTCTTTCCAAAATGTGTCGAACATCTTCCAAGGCCTGTTCTTCCCTGCCAAAGCGTTTGCAACGATTTCGTTCATAGTTGTAGCAGAGAGCTTAATCTTGTAGCCATAAAAGGGATGTTTTCTGCAATGTGCGATCTGTTGCCTGTGTACAATGGCAATCAAGAAACGTGCTTCCTTCCTGATGGCTTCAATGTTAGTCTTGCAGCAAACGGTATGTCAGTGTGGCCATGGGTATGTTATTCCCGGCGGGTATCAGTAAAATAAACTAAATTTTTGTTATTTTTTTGTTATTTTTATGTAATTTATGTTTGCCAGGGCTCCCAGTGATAACAGTGTCCTTCGGGATACTGAAGGGATTACCCTGGGATTAAATAAAGGTTATTAATTACTAACTACTATTTACGTAGTGAGTGGCCGAACTTTGTGAATGACTCATTTCAAATCCAATGATGCATAACTTGATATTTTAATATAATCTTAATGATTTGTAAAAGCAGTTTAGCCCAGAAAATCCGATTAAAAATATATTCAAATTAGGATAATTCTGTATCCGAAGTACAGCTTATCTCTGCTACGGTTGTGATTTCTATTGTATTTTTCTTTTCGATTAGACAAAACCGGTTATAATACATCTTTGATATTTTTTTCAAATTTTGCTTTTTTAATGGTAGTTAATTTTCTTTTCTACACGACACACTCCAGCACTTTCGGAACCAAAGAGAATCGTATTCATGACATTTTGCAGAAGCCTTTAATTTGATGACCTTGCTTATAAATGTTAAATGTTGAATATACATGTACAATATTATTGTTCGTTGCATACTCGCACCTATATCACTTTCGCGGTGAGGGGTGAGGGGTGAGGGGGACTAAATTCCATTGATCGATCGAAAAAAACGTGTATCGTCGACCGTGTATTCGTTCAATAAAAGAAAACTCTCTAGCAACAAGTAAACTTTACATACCTAGAGTGATGATCTTTGACTCTTAAAGCAAATGTCGTATTGCGGAAGTAACGTTATTGTAGTTATTTTATAAGATTAACATATTTACCAATATTCATCCTTCCAATGTATTATTAGTTCTGGATTTAATTCCATAGAGCCTCTTCTTGTAACCACAAATACCAAGAGCAACATGTATAGGAAACTAAATGAAGATATAGAAAAACACGAAAAGCCTACCGTCAAACCTCTTTTTTAACCTCGGGACATAGCCAACTGACCGCTTAATAGAGGTGACCGCTTAGGTAAACGCACTAAGAGTCGGACAAACAGATGAACATAGAGAAAGAGGAACAGACAGGAAGGTAGACGCAGCAAGAAACGGACAGACAGATGAGCACAGAAAAAGATGAACAGACAGGCAGACAGACGCACTAAGAGACAGACAGACAGATGAGCACAGAGAAAGATGAACAGATAGCCAGTCAGAGGTAGACGCAGTAAGAGACGGACAGACAGATGAGCACAGAGAAAGATGAACAGACGGACAGTCAGGTAGACGCAGCAAGAAACGGGCAGACAGATGAACGTAGAGAAAGATGAACAGACAGCCAGACGCACAAGGAGACAGACAGCAAGAAACGGACAGACAGATGAGCACAGAAAAAGATGAACAGACAGGCAGAAAGACGCACTAAGAGACAGACAGACAGATGAGCACAGAGCAAGATGAACAGACAGCCAGCCAGAGGCGGTAGACGCAGTAAGAGACGGACAGACAGATGAGCACAGAGAAAGATGAACAGACGGACAGTCTGCAGGTAGACGCAGCAAGAAACGGTCAGACAGATGAACGTAGAGAAAGATGAACAGACAGCCAGATGCACAAGGAGACAGACAGCAAGAAACGGACAGACAGAAGAGCACAGAAAAAGATGAACAGACAGGCAGAAAGACGCACTAAGAGACAGACAGACAGATGAGCACAGAGAAAGATGAACAGACGGACAGTCAGGTAGACGCAGCAAGAAACGGGCAGACAGATGAACGTAGAGAAAGATGAACAGACAGCCAGACCGACAAGGAGACAGACAGCCACCCATTTACTTACAATAAATCAATCATCCATTTCCAGGAACTGACAAGACAACCTGCCATAGGGTTCATATTCCTCAGTGTCAAGACGATCTCCACTACAACTTTACCTTTATTTCCAGAGACACCCAAAACCATTCCACTGTCAACATCCTACAGTCCATCATTGCCAGCAATTGTTCAAGCGACATCGAAAAGTTCACGTGTTTTACACGGTTTCCACCCTGCTTTGGTGGCCAGCCAAGCTCGAGCATCCAAGTGCCGTGCAAATCCCTGTGTCTTGAGATGAACACAACAAGCTGCAACACACAGTTTAAACGCTACAATATTCCAATTAACTGTGACTTCTTATACCCTGACCAGGACAGCTCCACTGGATTATGTACTTTACGAAAATGGCCTGCGCCCTGGACGACAGGCCTGGCACCTACGACCGCTTTATCACCACCAACAAAACCTGCAGGTAATTTATAAACCATTATATTTCTTTTCACACAAACAGTATTGTAACGTAAAATCTTGTGGCTTGTGGTATGTGGTATGTCTTGCATGGGCTAACTGTGGTTACGCCTTCAGTTGAATTCTCAATGTACATATTCTATTTGACAAGAATGCAAGACATGTGACAAGATAATAGTCCAAGGATGCGCCAATGCAGGATACAGCCATACATTCCATTTCAAGGATATGGATGGGAAACCTTACCAAACAACTGCTTCTACAGAACTGGAAAAGTTTCTAAAACTGCTAAAGTGTTCGCAGTACGCTCAAACGATCCTCTGTTCTCTGTACATACCGAAATGCGATGTGACAACGTGTTCTCCAAAACCCGTCCTCCCTTGTCGCAGAGTCTGCCATGAGTTTGTGAGAAGCTGTGACAATATTCTAAGAATTGGAGCAATGCATGGCTTACTTGTCGGTCTTTGTGACCTGTTACCGTGGAATAATACAGCTGAGACGCCGTGCTTTTGGCCGCCGGGTTTTAAGCCCACGTCGGAAGGTTTGTTTGTTTGTTTGTTTGTTATTTTAAAGGTAAAGGTAAAGTCCGCGATTAACGTCCGTGCCCCTTCACCCGAAAGTGGTCCCCAAGGGGTCGGACGCGTACGGTGCGCTCTTTTACTTCCTCCCTCCCTCCCTTCCTCCCTGCATCAGTGCTCCGTTCTACGGGGATTTTAAAGCGGTGCGCCCTTTTACCCCCTCCCTCCATCAGTGCTTCATTCTACGGGTATTTAAGGCTGCACTGAGCTACAGGGATTGGAGGCAAGTCGAAACAGGGATATGAGATCACGAAGAATCGAACCGGACACCTCTCGCTTAGAAGGCCGCGCACTCACCAACTAAGCCACCCTTGCTTCTCCTGACGAGATTTATGCCACTCCCCGTTCACCTTTTAAAAGTTCTGAAGTTCGCCTTGAAACTGGGAACTTTGAAGTGAACTTCGTTGGCGAACTTCCAACTTGCTTCCCGCGTGAATTCGGAAATTCGTTGCCAATTGAAGTACAAACTTTTAAAATGTTCTTCAATAATCAGATTCAACATCGCGCAGAATGCTATTGTTCTCGCGGACATTTAGGGAACTACCTTGTTGTTTTGTCATGCAATTCACTTTGGAAAATCATTCCAAGCTTAAGGCAAACTTCGGAACTTCCGAACGAACTTTGTAACACGCTCGTCAAAAGTGATGTGAAAGGCACTATATTTAATGCTTCCTATTGTTTTTCAGTTTATAAAAGACACGTTTGTTTTCCCATCTCCAATGAACACAACGATTGTACAAGGGACTTCTCCTATAACACTACTTTCATTTCTCCGTCCGATCAAGTAAAGGTCAAAGTTCACGCTCTTCAGCCAATCATCATCGACTCGAAATGTTCTCCTCATGCAGAGAAGTTCTTTTGCTACACGAGAATCCCACCTTGTGGCAGCCCAGGTGATGTGTCGGTCAATTTACCGTGTCGCTGGATGTGCAATGACGTGGCGAGGAAGTGCAAAGACGTGTTTGAAAATCGAGGAATCCCTATTGCTGATTGTAACTTCCTGCTGCCTGATGGGCAGGGAGATGAAGATGGCATATGCCGAACCAGTAAATTTCCTGTCCCATTCCGGCATTTCCGGCCTCCCCCTATACACGGTAAGAGCACGTGAGAAAGAAAGAAAGATAGATAATGAAAATGAAATGGAAGGAACGAACGATTAAAGGAAAGAAAAAAGAACGAACGAACTCGCAAAAAATTGCGAGCGAATTAATGCTCAGCAAAGCAAACAACAAAGGCAGAATTGCATAAACTTAAAGAGATATGGAAAATTGCCAGGTTAGAAAGAAGGAAGGAAGGAAGGAAGGAAGGAAGGAAGGAAGGAAGGAAGGAATTGAAGGAAGGAAGGAATCGAAGGAAGAACGGAAAATAGGGTGTGGATGGAGGTACAGGTACCTTTAAGGATTGTTTTCAAAATGTCTGCCTACTGACCCTACCATCCCTACCTGTATTGGAGTCTTCCACCACTCCCTTTCTCCGGGCGGGATTCTGTTACACGAAATCCTTATTTTCTAAGTTCGTTCTGATTTTGTGTTCTTGTTCTAGGAGATGGAAAGAAGCATGGTGCAAGTGTCGGCCTTATTGTAGGAATAATCATATTGATAATCGGGTTCGTCATCATTGCTGTTGTGGTCGGTGGAGTGTTGTTCTACAGAAAGAGGAAACAACAACAGCCATTCGAACCCAAAGAACTACACAACATCGAGGGAAAAGATTCCTAGAACGCTGTGAGATTCTCTCATCCATGAGTGTTAAAATGTGCACATGTATTTATTGAATAATCCACTGTACTGCTCACGCCGCTCGCTCACCGCTTTGGGAGATCAATCATTTCAAGTTTCAGCACCATATATTTCAGTGTGGAACAATATACTTCTAATTTAGCAAATTTAAAACCCATGTACCTTTCTTTTCATACGTACCTACAATCGTTCAGTTGCCAAAATGGTTGGCACGACTTGCAAGTCAGTTTCTTGTATGTTCAGATGTGTGCAGGGCTACTGGCATACAACCGCCCCTCCCCCTTCCCCCCTGGAGAAATGTTGGGTGGAAATGTTTCTTTTGAGGTCTGACGTCATAATATGTCAGATTACTGCAACATTGCTTCAGGGGGGAGGGGGGAAGGGAGTGCATGGAGTGCCCCAAAAGGGTTAGGAATGAAAATCACTGTTTTTTTACGCAAAAATAGTCAAGCGTGCCAAGACATTTTGGCAACGATTGCAGCTTTTGTTGCTATAATATGGATGGGTTATTTTTTTATTTTTTTTTATTATTATTATTGTGATGCGCACATGTAGTTACCAGTTTCTTAGTTCAGTGCCGAATGTAACGGTCGCTTTCAGTTGAGGGGACGACAGACAGACACAGAAATTCTAAAGAACAAAACCTAGATAGGCACTTACGAGGGTTGAAATTGTCAGTCTAAACTACACTCGAGTGTTTTTAGTTACTGACAATTTCAAAGTCGGCAAGGTCTTCATGTAGCTGCACAAATTGTCATGGCTATTGTTTTTTTATGTAAAAACAATACATAGAACGACAATAGAACAATAGCCAGGACTTTTGTGCAGCTACACGAAGACCTGACCGTTAATTGTTCTTTAGAATATAAGTGTCTGTCTGTCGTCTTATTGGTGATAAATTGCGTCATAACGACATTGTCAAAGTAGTGTGAATCGACAGGGCGTATATTAAAGTGCTTATAATAGACGTCATTTCCGGTCTCGTGATGAATTTTCTGCAGCCGAATTGCCCCTTTTCAATAGAATACCCATGATGCTTTAGGATCTCATCTTTCATGTAGTGACCATCCTCTGCGAAACAGCTATAAATCATTCATGATCGCTGCCCCACCATCATCCTAATCATCGTCACCATTGTAATCGATCATCGCCATCACTACCAATCAATAGAGTCGTTTTCGTATGAGTGGGAAACCTACGGTATACCGTGACAATCAAATGGCTTCCTTTCTGAACCAATCAAAAAGCGTGCAGATGCATCTCATCCAATCAAACTCTTTCAATACGACACGGTACTGTAACTTTCCCATGACTCACTCGTAAACGTATCTCTCCACCGCTACACATGATTGTCCGTAGCAGGGCGAGGGGCCAGGGGGCCCGGGTCCCCCCAATAATTTTGGCTGTTTTTTTATAACCTTTACATCCTGAATAGCATATGTCTATACAATCTATAGCTCTCACTGATTCCATATAATCAGTATAATGCATGTGTAAGTGCATGGTGGTCCTGACACGGTTCGAGAAATAGGAAAACTGCTTAAGAAATCCCTTCAAAGAAATTCAAATTGCAATATTGGCTGAAATCCTAATTGCATGCGCATGACACTGAAAATGTGGACTACTGTGCGTGGCACAGGAACAGGACTGACAAGGCTCACCTTAATTGTGCGACTGCTGCCAACGAGCCGGTTTGTGGGGCGAAACGAAAACAGAAAGCAGTTGTTTCGAAAATGTACTGCAAACGATATTTCCCGAAAGTTGTCGTTTCTGCAGGCCCGTAGCAGGGGGAGGGGCCAGGGGGAGGGGCCAGGGGGTCCCGGGCCCCTCCAATAAATTTGGCTAGCTGTCGCTGATATTAATAATAGGACTGAACAGGACTGACAAGGCTCACCTTAATTGTGCGACTGCTGCCAACGAGCCGGTTTGTGGGGCGAAACGAAAACAGAAAGCAGTTGTTTCGAAAATGTACTGCAAACGATATTTCCCGAAAGTTGTCGTTTCTGCAGGCCCGTAGCAGGGGGAGGGGCCAGGGGGAGGGGCCAGGGGGTCCCGGGCCCCTCCAATAAATTTGGCTAGCTGTCGCTGATATTAATAATAGGACTGAACAGGACTGACAAGGCTCACCTTAATTGTGCGACTGCTGCCAACGAGCCGGTTTGTGGGGCGAAACGAAAACAGAAAGCAGTTGTTTCGAAAATGTACTGCAAACGATATTTCCCGAAAGTTGTCGTTTCTGCAGGCCCGTAGCAGGGGGAGGGGCCAGGGGGAGGGGCCAGGGGGTCCCGGGCCCTCCAATAAATTTGGCTAGCTGTCGCTGATATTAATAATAATAAATAAAGTGATTCCATAAAATCGTAAAATATGTAATTGACGGTCTTGACACCGTTTGCATGAGAAATAGGAATAATGCTTAAGAAATCCCTTCAAAGAAATGAGAAAATTGGATCAATCCCGAATTGACACTAAAATGAATCCAAAGACGTTCATGCTTTGTGCCCTACTGACCGTGCGTGGCACAGGAACAGGACTGACAAGATTGACCTTGCGGCTGCTGCCAACGAGTTTGTGGGGCAAAAACAGAAAGCAGTTGTTTGGCCGCAGATGTACTGTAAACGATATATTCCGAAAAGTTGTCGTTTCTTTCTTGAAAAGTCAACTCGAACAGCCATGTTAGGCAAACGGAACTGTTAGCGAACAGGTTCAGTGATCCACTGTGCAACACAAGTTACATGATAAAACCTGTTCAATGAATGAGTACAGTCTACAGTAACCATGGTTTTGCCTTTTGTGTCAAACGCTAGATCTCGTTTGAATAGCTGCAGTCCCTCAAATGCCCTACGATTTGGCCACTTGATCGAATTTCTGTCAGTATTAACTTGTTGAACTGAACTACTCTCAGAAGGCAGGAAATGCTATTTCAGAGATCCTATACCTCAACAAATTTCGCACCCCCCTAGGAGCTCGCGACTTCGCCGCTCGTAAGATTGTGCCCCCCCCCCCCCCCCCCCCCCCCCCCCAATAATTTTCCCATTGCTGCGGGCCTGTTCTGTGGAAATCAACTCAAAACAGCCAGTTAGGCAAACGGAGCAGTTAGCGTATAGGTTCATTGACCACTGTGCAAACACTGCATACAAGTAGCATGCCGATAACCTGTTAGAGTGATTTTCATAAATCTGTGAATCACACTTTAGCATATTTAGCACTAATACACTCAAATTCCATTGTGTTCTTTTGTTGTCACTTGCCTATTACACTCTAAAAATTACACTTTATTTCACGGGTTTATGAAAATCACTCTAATGAATGAGTACAATATGTAATTGCTCAGTTAGTAACATATCCATGGTTTTGCCTTTGGTATGTTGAACACTAGATCTCGTTTGAATAGCTACAAAACATACATCATCAATCAACAACTCAAGCATGTCAATGTACAATTATCCTTGTAATTCCCACGTTCTGTCATTGCCTTTTGTTATTTTAATTTAGTTTAGCTTTGCTTGTAAGTGAATCAGGGCAGTACACATCACAGGGGCAGGAGCAGGGGGGCCAGTTGCCCCCCCCCCCCCCCCCCCCCCTAGCAAGGCGAAGCGAAAAAGATCAAAAAGTACTGAGAACTGACTATTTTTATTTATTTTGTTGCTGTTATATACGTACTGCCCCCCCCCCCCCCCCCCCTTGAATTTTGGATTATGTACGGCCCTGTGAATTCAATGTTCATTATGTCTTGCACTGATGAAAGCACAGGATGGTGCTGAAACATGTCTGTAAAATTTAAAAGTGTTGTGTCTTTTCTCAAAATTGTACACATAATTGTACTGATGATTTACATGTCTGCAGCCCCTCAAATGGCCAACGATTCGGTCACAAGATCAATTTTCTGTCTGTTTAAACTTACTGGAAACTACTCTCGGAAGGCAGGAAATGCTATTTCAGTGTTCAGAGACTCTATACCTCAATTTTTTTCGGGGGCATGCCTCCGCACCCCCTAGGAGCTTGTGACTTCGTCGCTCGTCAGGTTGTGCCCCCCCCCCCCCCCCCCCCCCCCCCAGTAATTTCCCCCTTGCTATGGGCCTGACTACAATATAAATATTGTGTCTCACCGTGTAGCCTCAACAACATACTGTATACACCTATTTCAAAAAAACGTTGGCATCTCAAATCTGAATCTGAATCTGAAATCTGAATCTGAAATCTTATTATTATTGTGGGTATAACTGAGTTGTGATCTATCTTGAAATTACTGGAATATGCCTACACGACCTTTAGGCGAAGACCTGCGTTGGCGAATAGTGTCGCTACGAGTGTTTTTAGGTCACAGATTCAGATTTCAGATTCAGATTTCAGATGCCAACGTTTTTTGAAAAAGGTGTATAACTTTCAATGAAAGTTCGACATACTTTGAAATGCAGACTCCTTCAACAGCACGATGCCAAAACAAATCAACTCGTGCATTACCAACCCCTCCCCCAAAGTTGTGAGCCTGCGATGTACTTCAGCGGTAACGAAATGAACGTTTAGAGCCGAGTGAGTGATCCCAAAATTATCCCAATTTCGTGGATTACATAATCCATGAGTTAATGATGCTAGTGAACCGAGCCACAGAATAGTTCTCAGATGATACACATCCTTGATCAGTTTTGTACTGTTGTTTTACTTGCATATTTCGGCAAAAAATAAACAAGCATCCTGTCACGCCCTCATCAAACCAAACCAGCATTCGCATACTCTTGAAACGTGACACTTCGCTTAACTTCAGAGGCTTTATGACCATCGGAGTGAAACACATAACGGCCATGGGTTAACGCCCCTTTGATATTAATTATTATGTCATACCTATCGATATAAGGGCTATTTTCAACTTTAACTCTGAATTCATTTACTGGTCGGACTTACTCACTTTACTAATTTAGATTGTCGTCATGTTTTGATTTGAAACGTAATCTATTTCAGTCATAACAATACCAAAGGTATGAATGTCATGCACTGTACTGCCTCATTGTTTTAATTATACTGTTGGCCTTTTGGGGGAAAAAGTGGTACAACAATTATACCCAGCGACAAACTGTCTGGACCCTCACGAATGGATTTTGAGTCTCTGAAACGGGTCCCACAAGTTTTCAAACAATCCCTTCATATATGTCAAATTAAGATATGTTATATCTTTCATTAAGCGTTGATAATTGAGCCAAATATTTGTGTTAGGGTTAACAGATAAATTACTCTGATGTATTCATGCTTAGGTGTGAGGTGATATTGTTAGAAAACAATGTATGCTTATAAATGCTCGCGTCGCTGATCAGAGCCAATCGAGTTGGTCATGTATAAATTTGCATAAAAGATTACCCGAGCGGCAAATTAAAGTAGATGGCAAAGAAACGTACGTTGGTATTAACGTGAAAAGTTGTTTGTTTGTTGAAACGAATTCGCGAAATCAGGAAGTGGACTTATTGGTTTAACGTTTACAAATCTTATTGAAGAACAAACAGCTCGATAAGTTGAGAAAACTTGGTGGAAATTGACATCACAATGTAAGCAGTTTTGTTTTTCAGTGTGTCTTTGAGCGAAACGGCCGGCATGTTGTACAACGTCTCTGTACTCTTCTCTCGTGTTTTTGTTTGCAAAACAACGTCAAATTCTCACCTAGAGTACGTAACTGTAGAGTAAACATGATCTAGATTTACTTTTCATTGAGTATTTTTGTTTGCTTAACAGGTGGTATCTGAAAGGCTTCGCTGTTTGGTTTGCCATTGCTGTTTGTATGATCAAAGAGAGCTCTTCGTTCTGTAAGCCCTTCAGCGAGTCTTCAGGCCTTGCCAAGCTTTGTGGATACTCTGCGACAGTAAACTTTACTCATCAGTCACATTATGAGAGTGCCGTCAGAGCTCTGGTCTCAATTTCAAAGCTCTTCCATTCGTGTTCAAAATATGCCAGTTTGATATCCTGCTCGGTTTACACTCCTCGATGTGAAGCCAACATAGAGGGGCCCTACTTGCCTTGCAAAACAGTGTGCGATGAGTTTAATAGGCAGTGTGGTCATAATATAACCGTACATGGGATGGAGTGGATTATAGGGATGTGTCAAATGCTGCCAGCAAAAGATGATCCAAACACAAAACTAGGCTATCGTGGAAGGTGCTTCGAGCCACCTAACTTCAAGACCAGCCTAACCGAAAGTAAGCACATATAAATAAACATGATTCACGATTTATAATTTCTGTTCTAGTGAATTTCAACTCGTTCGACGAGTTGGCTATAAGGAATATTGATACCGGCTGAGAGTCTTCTTTGCGCTAACGTATATACATGTAGAAGACCACCCGAAACCGGCTCAAGTTTAGACAATGTATAATTCCTTCTTTTAAGCTTATATGCAGATGTGTAAAAATCAATGTATTTTATTACCTATTGGCTATTAACACCCTACAACCATCCTAAATCGTTTGAAGAATTGGAATCAACGCGTGGCTCGACTGATAGTTTTCACTTCAACCTTTTCGGGTTGTTTTTAATGCGCAATGAAATGGCGGGCACGCCACTAAAATCGGTAAAACAACACTTCTCTCTTTCGAATAGACTTTCTGAAAACACCTAAACGAGTCAGTCAAACGTTTTAGCTAAACAGTTTTTGATGTTATGTGAGCTAGAGATTTTGCTTTAGTAGTCGAATTCGTCGTAATAGTTCATTGTGGAATTTGCAGACTAAGCTAATATGATTTTATACCATATGCCATATGGTCGCAGTTTATCCCGGCGTACCTTTGATAATAATAATAATAATAATGATAGCCTGGTTCAGTGAATTCATCGCCGCAGGTCATTTATATTTGGGATTGTGGCGCGAACGTTCACTACATAAGCTTACATTAGCTAGAATAACTGGCTTCATGGTCAATCAACTTTACACTGATACAAATTTGAAGTTGAGTTAGTTTCAGTTGTTGATGCGCTGGCATAGTGCATGTTGTTTAATAATGATGAGATAAGCATTGTAGATTTGATAATCGAAATATAAATAGTACTTAATATATTCGTTTGTTATGATTTCTTTTGTTAAGGTTATCGACCTTTTTCTATGCATGCGGAATCGACAATAGAATCGAGCACCGTTGAACAAATTTTAGTTTTGACTAAATCAAATGGACCAAGTGTGAACTTGAACAAAGCCGGTTAGTCAGACTGAATCAGTAGTTCGTAAGGTTTCATCAAGCGTAAAAAGAATCGGAAAAATACTGAGCCCAGACACTGAGTTGTCTCATCGAGATTTATACTTTCTTATCCCGTTAATCAGATTAGAAAAATCATTGAACAACTTTGTACACTTCGTCCATAGAAAAAAGAAACTCGGTCTCTACAAAATATCCCTTTCTGTATTTCTGTATAATCCGCGAACAACATACGAAAAGCGATCACAAGCCGAGAGATACACGATTGACACACGAATTCGTACGAAGCCATACGAACACGACCTAAATATGACATCATTGTGCCTCGGACAACCTGAGCGAACATCTTGTGAAGCCACCAGGTAGCAAAAACTAATAGAAAACATAGGTATATATATAACTATTTCAGCGAAAACGTACGCGTTTGATAGTAATAAAACACCTCTAAAACTTATTTTGTAATGAAACCTTCCCACACACGTACTAATTTGGAAACTTGTCAAATAATTATTTTCCCAATTCCAGGTAAGCCTTTGAAGTGTTACGATCTCATAGTACCGATCTGTCAGCACATTGGCTTTGATAAAACATTCTTGTCAGAAGAAAAGCAAAAAGCCTACATGAAATGGGCCAGCGATAAACTCAATTCCCTACGAGATGATATCACGTGTTCGTTGCCGCGAAAGAGGTTCCTTTGCACGGAGAACTTCCCCCCGTGTATCGACGACAGAATTGGTTTTTATTGTCGATCCAAGTGCCAAAAGTTCTTCCAAATGAATTGTACCTCACCATGGAAATACGATGTCAATATGTGTATGGAACTTCCCAAGGGGACCGCGAAGAACGATATTTGTAAACAAACTCATTGGCCGAGAGCAGAGAACTGGCCACAAGTTAGAAGCACCGAGCCGCCTATTGGTAAGTACTTATATATGAATATGTTGGACTGAGAGACTGTCTTCTTCCTTCCCCATCGAGATAAGCTTGGATTGTTTGAGGAGGGAGGGGAGGGTCGAGATAGAAACTGCTGGAACTAAGCCTATTAGAATACTTGACTAAGGGACTCTTCTTTCTCCGACGAGAAAAGCTTGAGTTGCTTAGTTCAGGGGAGGAGGGAGGAAAGAATGAAAGAAAGATAGAAAGAAAGAAAGAAAGAAAGAAAGAAAGAAAGAAAGAAAGAAAGAAAGAAAGAAAGAAAGAAAGAAAGAAAGAAAGAAAGAAAGAAAGAAAGAAAGAAAAGAAAGAAAGAAAGAAAGAAAGAAAGAAAGAAAGAAAGAAAGAAAGAAAGAAAGAAAGAAAGAAAGAAAGAAAGAAAGAAAGAAAGAAAGAAAGAAAGAAAGAAAGAAAGAAAGAAAGAAAGAGAGAGAGAGAGAGAGAGAGAGAGAGAGAGAGAGAGAGAGAGAAGAGAGAGAAGAAAGAAAGAAAGAAAGAAAGAAAGAAAGAAAGAAAGAAAGAAGAAAGAAAAGAAAGAAAAGAAAGAAAGAAAGAAAGAAAGAAAGAAAGAAAGAAAGAAAGAAAGAAAGAAAAAAAAAAAGAGAGAGAGAGTTGTGCTGCAGAAAATTCAAACGCTGTTGTCATTGCACAATGTAATGACTGTACAGTACAATATAAATGCACCGCATTTGATGCAACAAATCAGATTGTTTCTCCCGCCCCTTTCCTCGAAGGAACTCTGTTCAAAAGGCAATAGATAAACAGTACTTACAATTTCACATCTTTGATAAAGAGCGTTTCTTCTCAGTTCTTTCCAGTACACCAGGAATAAAGGACCAAGCAACATCAACCCGTAGGCCAACCTCTGCAGGTAGGTGTTTATATTCTCTTGCTAGTATAAAATACCACCACTTTATCCCATTTACTGTGGGATTTCTGCATGGCCTTATTGTGTGAAGTCACCAAAACTCTGGCACTAGAAAACATATTCTATGAAGCAAATTTTGATACCCTGTCGGATACGGTCGAGTCTAGAGGCCATGCAGTACGGCCATTCATATCTAAAGGTGCTAAAGGGGGAGTTGTTAGTAATTGACTCTTATCAGGCGTACTGATTGTTCAGATCAGCAAACTGGTTTCTTTCTGGTGCAAACAGCCATAAAATATCAAAGAGTTTGTCTGAAAGAACATTTCTGGAAAGTTTCAATGGTATAGGATAAAATCTCAAAAAGTTATCGGGGGTGACATTTAGTCTTTAGTATGGGATTTTGCCGTCATGCGTTAGAAGCCTCGTTTTGATGTTAGCCGTTTTTTCAAAATGATTAATTACAAGATTTAACCTTTTCCTCTAAAAGAATATAGTTATATAAGTATAATGTAGAAGTTTCATGACGAAATTATATATATCTGCATTATGAACGCAGTTATGAACGAAGTTATGAACGATTTAAATTCTCTGAAAAATCAGTACGCCTGATAAGAGTCAATTGTTTAAAAGCTGTTAACACGTTCACCGCTGTGTATAGAAATACATGGACACATAAAACACAAAAACAACTACTTTTAACCACCACCACCACCACCATCACTACTAACCATCACCACCACTTTCAACACCACCATCACTACTAACCATCACCACACCACACACCACCACCACCACCATCACTACTAACCATCACTACTAACCATCACCACACCACCACCACCATCACTACTAACCATCACTACTAACCATCACCACACCACCACCACCATCACTACTAACCATCACCACACCACCACCACCATCACTACTAACCATCACCACACCACAACCAACATCACTACTAACCATCACCATGCACACCACTTCCACCACCACCATCACTCAGTACTAACAATCACCACACCGCCACCACCATCACTACTAACCATCACTACTAACCATCACCACACCACCACCACCATCACTACTAACCATCACTACTAACCATCACTACTAACCATCACCACCACTTTCAACACCACCATCACTACTAACCATCACCATGCACACCACTTCCACCACCACCATCACTACTAACCATCACCACCACTTTCAACACCACCATCACTACTAACCATCACCACACCACACCACCACCACCACCACCATCACTACTAACCATCACTACTAACCATCACCACACCACACCACCACCACCACCACCATCACTACTAACCATCACCACCACTTTCAACACCACCATCACTACTAACCATCACCACACCGCACCACCACCGCCACCACCATCACTACTAACCATCACCACCACTTTCAACACCACCATCACTACTAACCATCACCACACCACCACCACCATCACTACTAACCATCACTACTAACCATCACTACTAACCATCACCACCACTTTCAACACCACCATCACTACTAACCATCACCACACCACCACCACCATCACTACTAACCATTACCATGCACACCACTTCCACCACCACCATCACTCAGTACTAACAATCACCACACCGCCACCACCATCACTACTAACCATCACCACACCACCACCACCATCACTACTAACCATCACCATGCACACCGCTTCCACCACCACTTCCACCACTACTAACCATCACCACACCACCACCAACATCACTACTAACCATCACTACTAACCATCACCACACCAGCACCACCATCACTACTAACCATCGCCACACCACCACCACCATCACTACTAACCATCACTACTAACCATCACCACACTACCACCACCACCATCGCTACTAACCATCACTACTAACCATCACCACACCATCACCACCATCACTACTAACCATCACTACTAACCATCACTACTAACCATCACCACACCACCACCACCATCACTACTAACCATCACTACTAACCATCACTACTAACCATCACCACACCACCACCACCATCACTACTAACCATCACTACTAACCATCACTACTAACCATCGCCACACCACCACCACCATCACTACTAACTATCACTACTAACCATCACTACTAACCATCACCACACCACCACCACCACCATCATCACTACTAACCATCACCACCACTTTCAACACCACCATCACTACTAACCATCACCACACCACCACCACCATCACTACTAACCATCACCATGCACACCACTTCCACCACCACCATCACTCAGTACTAACAATCACCACACCGCCACCACCATCACTACTAACCATCACTACTAACCATCACCATCACTACTAACCATCACCACACCACCACCACCATCACTACTAACCATCACTACTAACCATCACTACTAACCATCACCACACCACCACCACCATCACTACTAACCATCACTACTAACCATCACCACACCACCACCACCACCATCACTACTAACCATCACCACCACTTTCAACACCACCATCACTACTAACCATCACCACACCACCACCACCATCACTACTAACCATCACTACTAACCATCACTACTAACCATCACCACCACTTTCAACACCACCATCACTACTAACCATCACCACACCACCACCACCATCACTACTAACCCATCACCATGCACACCACTTCCACCATCACTACTAACCATCACCATGCACGCCACTTCCACCACCACCATCACTCAGTACTAACAATCACCACACCGCGCACCACCATCACTACTAACCATCACCACACCACCACCACCATCACTACTAACCATCACCATGCACACCACTTCCACCACCACTTCCACCACTACTAACCATCACCACACCACCACCACCACCATCACCACTA
The DNA here is from genome assembly GCA_033675265.1 of Actinostola sp. cb2023. NCBI lineage: Eukaryota > Metazoa > Cnidaria > Anthozoa > Actiniaria > Actinostolidae > Actinostola > Actinostola sp. cb2023. Next base: position 28,317 of record JAUJYZ010000553.1, on the reverse strand, counting down.
ACCATCACTACTAACCATCACCACACCACCGCCACCATCACTACTAACCATCACCACACCACAACCAGCATCACTACTAACCATCACCACACCACCACCACCATCACTACTAACCATCACCACCACATTCAACACCACCACCACCACCATCACTACTACACCCTTCACCACTACGGACCACTTTCACCACGGCACCACCACCACGTACTACTAACTAATCATGACCACACTACCACTATAAACCACCATCATCATCACTACTAACCATCACCCCACTTCCACCACCACCACCACTACTATTAACCATGACCACACTACCACTATAAACCACCATCATCATCACTACTAACCATCACCATCACCGAACTTCCACCACTATCACTACTAACCTCCACCACCAACAACAGCATCTTTTTAGTGTTTTAATACCAATGCTATTCTCGTTGTAGATTCTAATCTCGGCTTACATGATAAACAGCTCCAATCCGAAGTCAAAGTGGCTCCTATAGTGGGTGGAGTACTTGCAGGATTATGTGTCATCGCCATAGCATTAGGTATAGCATACGCGATACATAGAAATAAAAAGAGAGAGACGTCATACCCATACAATAAACATATCCTCTACGCTGACGATACTGTCGATATGGCATAACATTGAAGCTAGTGATAGTAGTAGATCAAGTTGTGGTGAGAGGGGAGGCAAGGAACGATGGGGAGACGAGGATTAGAGATGAGAGAGGGGAGGCAAGGGACAATGGGGACACGAGGATAGTAGGTGTGGCGGTAAGAGAGGGGAGGCAAGGGACGATGGGGAGACGAGGATTGGAGGTGAGAGAGGGGAGACAAGGGAAGATTGGGAGACGAGGAAATGGAATGCCTTCATTCTTATCGCTCCCTTTCCTTTCTCCTATCTCCTTGTTTAAAAAATAACCCGGCTACATCGTAGGCGTCTGTGAAGGCCTTAAAAGGCCTTGTTTCTACTTGTCGCATAAACAAGTCAACTGATACGAAATAAGCACAAGTTATAAATCCTGTCACTAGACTCAGTTGTGTATCGCACCGTGGTTCATTTCATCCCTCTATTACTACTATACTAGTGGTCAGGAACACAGATAGGTTTTAGTTGATAAACCACACCTTAATGTAGATTATATGCGCTCTCTTTAAAAAATGTATTTTTTTTAGTCTACATGACTAGTTCTAATCTTCCCTGCCAGCAGAAACCTTTCTCTTGTCATGCGGAATGAGAAAAAGGCGATATCTTTCCCTGATTCCCTATGACAAGAGGGAAGCCCTAGACTTGCCACAAGTCGACCACACTTTTTATCGGACTTTTAGAAGTGTAGGGAAGCCCCTGCTAGCAAGGAAATTTTAATAAGATGAAATTAATTGGCTTATGATTTTTTAAATGTCCACAGAAAAAGACACAATTTATGTAACAATAGGTACTTGTGCTTCAATGATTTATTTCTTATTCTGTCTTTTTTTAAATTAAATTAATGTATTATTGCTAAGCATAAAGCCATCATTTCTTCGCCGCTGATCAAGAAATATATCAATCGAAGCCATACAACGTACACAATTGTTATTTTTAAAGTATAGGTAATCCAAAAAAGAGTTTTTAAAAAACTAAAGTAATATTTTGGTATTTATAAATAGCACCCAAAAAAGTAATTCAAGATGGTAATAACAGCAAATAATAATAATATGATGGTGGGGATGCTCGTCGGGAAATTTGAAAATAACCCCTTAAAGGTACCACACTCGACAGTTTAAGTTTGCAAATTCTACGACGGCGACGTCAACCGGAAGTGAAAATAACTTCCGTTCGGAGTTTCATACCGGCTTCAAACCTTACAGGCTTAGGCTTGGAGTAAATCTCTAATGTACAATCCCGAACATAAGTTATTTACACTCCCAGTTGACGTCGCCGTCGTAGACCAGTTTTGCAAAGCTTAAACTCACCAGGTCATAATTTTACTGACGGGTAAATCAGGCCTACAAGTTACCGCGGGGATATCATAACTCTAACGGTGGTCGTTAAGCGGTACAAAATTCTAACCACTAAAAGGTACGACGAGCATCCCCTCCACTGCTCGTATCTAAACGAGCACAGGAAGCCCAACATGGTATGTATCAGTTCTTCGCGCTTTACCACAGGAAGCCCGCGCGCATAATACAAAAAAAAACCTCAGAAGAAATACTTGGGCTTCTTGTGGCTTGTATCAAGCCAGTTACATGCGATAGTTTGTAAGCAAACGTGCGAGTAAGTAATGTAATAAACGAGTAGTTTACCAACACTGATGTGTCCATACAAATCACTGGGAATCTTTGGGGTAAATAATTGTTGATTCAATCAGCTGATAAAATTCCATGAATCTCATTATTGGCCTTCGACATACCCCCCCCCCCCCCCCCCCCCCATGTGCTATCAATCAGTAAGTATTCAGTGTGCAATTCAGCTGATGAAAATTACTCACGAGACCAGCCGCAAATTATGCTCAAAATCTACATGCTCAAAATTAAGTCCCATATATATATATTATTATTATTATTATTATACAGTAAACTGAGTGACTTGTTTTGAAAAATAGTCGGGGATGGGGACTGAAAGCGACAGCAGAGGACCACGGACCGTCTGAAAATCAGGCTAGGAATGGACCCGTTCTCTATTTTGATAGCCGTTATCCCATGCATCCACAAAGCCTGATCTGTCCCATTTTGATAGCCTGATAGGGCCGTTATCCCATCTAAAAAGCCCGTTCTCTCCTATTTTGATATATACTTGCAAGAGAAGGAATCCCTGGTACGGCCCATCATGTACTCCGTTAATTCTATTTTTAGAACTTGATCTATTTTTAGCTTTAGTTACCATGCCCGCGCAACCAAAATACTCAACCTTACCTTGGTTTTTCCTTTCAAAAACTTTTTATTTTTTGTCATTAAAAAGAAAAGCGAAAGACTACACAGCTTCTGCTCGAAGATAACAAAGCAGTGGTCGTACGATTTCTACGATGTTTTAATACATGCAAAGTCTGCAAACGACCTGAATAAAAATACAAAACTGAGCGAAACAAACATCGTCAACCACAGGCAGCCCAAGCAATAGACTTCTGGAGGCCTTTTATGAAGAATTTTTTTATTTCAATAAATTCTATTAAAACTTATCTGAGTTGTTTATTGTGTCTTATTTTATCATCCTGTACAGTTTCAGCTCGATCCGAAGCCTATTTACGAAGATTTTCAATATCTGCTCCTCTCCACATGAATATGGGGTGCCTGTGCGTCAACTCTCGGCTGAGAAATGCCACAATTTAATTCTCTAAGACTCATTGAAGGATTTTACGAATACTCAGGCGAATATATTGAGTAAAATTAAGGTGCTACAAATATAAACTACACAACGGTCAAAGTCAAAGCAATCACGATCACTTGTATTCAACAATTACGAAGTCCAAGCGTTATCAGTCAGGTTGGAAAACACGAAAGAAACTTTACAAAAGCCAACATCACCAAAACCTTGAAGCACCAGCCATATTGTGGTCATGAAAATTTAATTCAAGAACAAGCATCTCCATCTGCAGTCCTACAAGACGGCTACAACAAAGCGATTCCTTGCACTTATCGGTTTTCTCTGTCGAAGCACATGGCAAAATGAAGCCGTTTTCCTCTATTTAGAATCGTCTCAAGTGTTCCAAATTCACAATATAATTTCAGTCAAATCCAAAAAGGATAATTTGGTAAAATCCTTTATTGAATTTTCGAAGTAAAAATTTGTAAAATGTTCGAGAAAGTTGAGAAGATTTTCTTCGCTCACTTCGCTCAATTTTGACTTTTCATACCGTGCGTAACGGACTCCGCAACCTCGCCTTATATGATCTGACCAATCACGTTCCGTTCCCAAAATAGATTGAGCATTCTAAAAATAGAATTAACGGGGCACATGATGGGTCAAGAGCCCAATACGGGAGATTCCTTCTATTACCTCATTTTCTCTTGATACTTGTTATAGGCCATTAATTGTTAGAAAACAGGAGCTGGGTTTTGCCGTCTGGTTTGAACTACGGCTTGTTGTTGTAACCTTTAAAACAACGACGAAGTCTTTGCTGTAATTTGCTGTTAGGACGAATAAAGTTGACCTTGGTTCAGTCAATGACACTGAACGTGGATGTTTGTCAAGCGATTATACACCTATTTCAAAAATCGTTGTCGCAGCCGAACTAACAGTCAACACTCCAAGACTGCAAAGGATTTCGGTAATTTTTCTCGTAATTCATTTATTCAGAGCATATTTTGGTTGCATGCGTTTGTGACATATTATTATGGCAAGCTGAAGTGGTAGTTCAGGTGTTAAGCTGAATATTTAGGAAAATACAAGTACTACAAACGTGCTGTTGCGGGTACTAAACCCGTCGAACAAGAGCAGGCATCAAGCATTTTCATTTTCAAAATGTGCTACGCTTCCAAACAGTCTGAAAAACTACATTCATGATAACTATTTACAATGGCCGCAACTGAATAAATTAATTACGAGAAAATTTACCAAAATCCTTTGCAGTCTTGGAGTGTTGACTGTTGCTTCGACTGCGACATCGATTTTTGAAATAGGTGTATAAATTCTAGTGTCGCTTTGAGCCAGGCACGTATACTGTCAGTAGCGAGACGAACTCTCTCCGGCTATAGACCCAATGCAATAATGGCGTCCAATTTCAATTGCCATTGTTCTAGACTGACATTGTATAAACCTCTCATACAAGTGAAAATGTGTTTGTGTTTCCACATAAACACGAGGCTAGTCAGTTTAGAACAATGGCAATTGGAATTGGACGCCATTATCGCCATTACAGATAAAATCGATTATTATACATTGTACTCAGTATCTGTATTCTCATTGGTCGAGAGCCTACAGATAATTCTAACTATCAGTGCGCGCCAGCGATATTTCAGCGGTCTGGTGGTTATCTGTACCTAGGTACTTCATATATGTACCTACCTATCTGTAGGCAGTTATCTTCAAAAACGAGCCTGCTTAGGTCAGCGGATTGGTTGTTATCTGTAGGTTACTACAGTGCTGTCATTTACATTCGTTTGTTGTTGTTGTTGGATTGCTTATATCTTTGTATTATGAGTCAATCCACATAGACAATGTATAATAAAACAATTATTGAATTCGGTTTTGATGATATCCAAATTATCAATATCTCGGCAAATGTTATTGGCCTCAGCCTACGGCTTCGGACAATAACACTTATCTCTACATTGATAATTCCGGATATCATCAAAACCTCATTCAATAATTGTTTATTAATACATGAATAGAAAGATACTCCATACTAATCGTCCGTAAAGTAGCAGTTACGAGCCGAAATCGAATCCTTAGCAATCCATGAGTTAAAAGGGAAGCAGCTCCTGAGCCAAAGCTGGCTGCTTGTCAGTCAAGATGCTGATCAGTAGAACCGTCCAAGAACTGAAACCACCGGTATTAGAAAGCTTTAAAATTCGTTACTTGCATGCCTATCGAGTCACGAGTGCCGACCAATTGCAAACACTGTTTTTGTCACGCAACGAGTGACCAATATTTAGTTCGGTTAAATCTGTCCAAGGTTTTAGCACTATTTTCTGAAATAGTTCCCCATAATATAGTTATTTGACTAATGGCTCAGTCAATTCCAGCGGTTAACAAAAAGGAACGGAAGTCGGAGGCTTCTGGGTAATTGTGCAAAGTGATCCTGCAAAAGATGATCCAAACACAAAACTAGGCTATCGTGGAAGGTGCTTCGAGCCACCTAATTTCAAGACAAACAAAACTTCGAGTAAGTGTTCAAAAATCAGTACACGTTTTAGTTGCCATTTAAAGCGAGTGATCCTGAAGAAAAAAACCCATTCCATTCAAAGTTATATTTTTCTCAGAAAGACATATGATTTCGAGTTTCACTCAAATGACGATGGCGAATTGAAAACGTTATCTTAATTATATTGTTGTTGAATGATTGCCCATTTGATGTATCCCTAAGGTCAACTGAACGCAAACAATTTGTTGTCTTGAAATCACGTCAACGCTCTGATGTGGTGAACTCGTGGATTACCGGTAACAGCGAGCGCACAATCGATCGAACTATGGGCTTAGAACACCAACCTCGACTTGACAACATTTATTTTGTGGTCACTAGTACTGAGCATTGTGAAACCAGGGCTGAAGGTAGCTGCCAATCCGGAAATGCCAATTCAGGCTGTTAAAACACAAATTCGTACAAAATCTTGTGCTTGGTCTGGGGTCGTAGAAATGTTGTGACATCACGTGGAAACATCTGAGTTACTCAAAAGATGTATTTCATTAGAAGGGAATTACCCACCCCTCCCCTTAAGACATGCATTGGCATACCGTATGATCTTGGTTTGGTCTAGAGTCACTTTATTATAAATGATTGTTCGCACTTTGGCAGTTTCAGTTTGCATGTAAGTTGTCTTGTCGTTTCTATGTGGTTCCCATATTTTGCTTTTGTAAATTTCCGGAGTTGGCATTTCCGAATTGGAATTGATAGGCAGCTGACTTCAGCCTAGTCCAGAACTACTAGACCAAACTTTTATCTATCCTTCTGATTGTCTGAAGAAACGCGCACAGAAAAAGAAATCTGGGTCGAGAACACAAACTTCTCTGGACCCACTTTTCACTATCTTCGAAGACGAGAATTTTCTTTGACGTGCGCCATTTTTACTGTAAATTACAATTGTGAAAAGTGGGTCCAACTCTGGACTAACTTCAGCCCTATACTGTAAAATAGGTTAAATGAATAATGTTCATTCAAATTAAACGTCTTTATTTTTTTTTATTTCAGGTCAGTCTCTCAAGTGCCACAATCTTACAATACCAGCCTGTCAGAACATTGGCTACAAGAAAACGGTATTGTCAGAAGGAAAGCAAAAAGCCTACTCTTCATGGGCCAACCGTAAACTCAATTCCCTACGGGATAATGGCACGTGCTCCTTGCCTGAGAAGAGGCTCTTTTGCACGGAGAACTTCCCCCCGTGTATCGACAACTCGATCGCCTATTATTGTCGCCCTAAGTGTGAGAAGTTCTTCCAAATGAATTGTACCTCACTGCCGTATGGCTACGACATCACTGTTTGCGGCATGGAATTTCCCAATGGGACCGCGAAGAACGATATTTGTAAAGTAACACAATGGCCGAGAGCAGAGAACTGGCCACAAGTTAGAAACCCCAAGTCGCCTATTGGTAGGTACTTATGAATATGTCGTCTTCCTTCTCCATCCGGTGATAAGCTTGTACTGTTTGAGGAGGGAGGGTCGAGGTAGAAACTGCTAGAAGCCTATTAGAACGCTTGACTAAGGGACCGCTTCTTTCTCTAATGAGAAAACCTTGAGTTGCTTAGTTCAGGGGAGAAGGGATGGAAGGCAGAGAGAGGGAGAGAGAGAGTGAGGGAAAACTCCAGAGGTGTGCCGTAGAAACTTCAAACACTATTTTAAAAAGAGTGTAGAGTGTGGCACGCACTCGCTTATAGAAGGGAATGCTCTCATTCTCGAATGCGATCAAATAGAATTATCTGGCTGCTCTCCAATTAATGCTTGCGGATGCAGAAACAAAACCAATCTCTCCCGTCCATATTGTCCCAATTGTCCCATTGGTCAAAACAATAGACAGTTACAGTCTTTGTATAAAGAGCGCTTCTTCTCAGTTCTTTCCAGTACACCAGGAATAAAGGACCAAGCAACATCAACCCGTAGACCAACGTCAGCAGGTAGGCGCTTATACAGGTGTAAACATTTATATCGTCATAACAGAGTATAATGACTGCACAATACAATTGCAACATGAACGCTCCTATGATGCAGCGAAATGTATGTTCTTAGATTTTGTTAAATAATCTCAAAACTAACTCTTTAGTTTCAGATTCTAATCCACATATCCATGGTAAACAGACTGAACGTGAAGTCAAAGCGGCTCCTATAGTGGGTGGAGTACTTGCAGGATTATGTGTCATCGCAATTATAGCATTAGGTATAGCATACGCGATACATACTAGGAACAAAAAACGAAATGCGTCATTTCAGTACGACAGAGCAACGCTCGACACAACACATGAAAATGTAGAACTGGCATAATAATGCTAAAGCTAGTCCAATGCCCTGTTTACATGAGAGAGAGAGAAAGATAACCTTATAAAGGGTCAACTCTATTGTTCGCATATTCCCTGTAGATGATAAAACAATAGAATTGTCCCTACTAGATGTAAACAATAGAATTGTCCCTACTAGATGTAAACAATAGAATTGTCCCTACTAGATGTAAACAATAGAATTGTCCCTACTAGATGTAAACAATAGAATTGTCCCTACTAGATGTAAACAATAGAATTGTCCCTACTAGATGTAAACAATAGAATTGTCCCTACTAGATGTAAACAATAGAATTGTCCCTACTAGATGTAAACAATAGAATTGTCCCTACTAGATGTAAACAATAGAATTGTCCCTACTAGATGTAAACAATAGAATTGTCCCTACTAGATGTAAACAATAGAATTGTCCCTACTAGATGTAAACAATAGAATTGTCCCTACTAGATGTAAACAATAGAATTGTCCCTACTAGATGTAAACAATAGAATTGTCCCTACTAGATGTAAACAATAGAATTGTCCCTACTAGATGTAAACAATAGAATTGTCCCTACTAGATGTAAACAATAGAATTGTCCCTACTAGATGTAAACGGGGCCTCGTGAAGAGAGAAGTAGAATGGCGAAGAGAGAAGTTGAATGATGAAGACAGAAGTTGAATGGCGAAGAAAAATGGCCCCACGCAGGGAACAAGCAAAATCACATTTTCTGACGGATTTCCGGGCAACCTAATAAAGGTGCTGTCTGAAAGTAAAATATGTGGGGGTGGCGACTCTGTCGTCGTTACATGACGTTTCGAATTATTATTTCGCAATATTATGTAAAACAAGCAGATATTGTTTTTTTAAGGACTAGTACAAAATTCTTACTTTTGAGTAAATGAAAAATGGCCTACTCGGGGCAGCCTTTCCTCAGCAAATGCCCCACCGTTGGCGAGAGAGGACGGGCCGGGGATGGTATAACCGCTGGAAATGACTCAGCCATTACGTGTTGTTGTTACATATTGATGTTCATTATCAAGATATAAAATGAACTAATAAACTCAATAATACTATTTCATTTTGATGTGTGTTGTTACGCAACAGAAATTTAGGTAATGTCTCCATGTTCTAAGTGTAGTCGTACGGATATTCATCGTCCAAGTTCACATGATTATTGATGAAGTATGAGTTAGCCCAATCATTCAACAGATTAAAGGGGGACTAGTACGTAAATCGTTCAAAATTTGATTTAGCTGAAACTTCACTGAAATAATCTCAAAGACCCATACAATCACTGGTTAATTTTTTTCTCAAAAATTCCAATGGGAAGTAATACATTTTTATGAATCTTTAGAGGTGCCAGTGACGTCACTGACTCAACCCAAACTCAGCTCCATACATTTCTTTGTATTTTGTGATCAAAATATCTGAACGGTTTGTTCAGATAACAGCTCTGCACTGAAGAAAACTAGTCAAACAATCAATCCTAAGCACATACAAGGTAAGAAAACTCCTTCACACAAACGTTTAGCTTCATAGAAATAAAATAGTTCAAGACATTAAACATGAAGAAATGTATGGAGCGAAGCCGTGATGATTGTTTGGGTTGAGTCAGTGACGTCACTGGCACCTCTAAAGATTCATAAAAATGTATTACTTTTCATTGGAATTTTTGAGAAAAAAATTAACCAGTGATTGTATGGGTCTTTGAGAATATTTCAGTGAAGTTTCAGCTAAATCAAACTTTGAACGATTTACGTACTAGTCCCCCTTTAAATGTCCACATTGTGGTTTCATTGCTGCTCTTACCGGTAATTTCTAGCGCTACAAGCTTGTAGTTAAATCGTCGCAAGCCAAAACTGCCTCAAGCTCTTCGGATTCACGTTGTGCTTACTGATTCATCTTCACTCCAAGTCACCTGACAAACAGCTTTGCATAGCAGAGCGTATTTGCATTTGTAATCAGTATTCCTTTGGGAAAGCAACAAACATGCAGCCAAAGAATACTCTCGTGAGTATGACTATAATCAGTAAAACGGTTAGCGAATAAACACTTGCGTTTTATGGAATTTAGAGCTCCACGCATTGATACTGTTACCAGAAATATGAGACAAGATGGCCGCCGCGCATGCTCACTTTGCACGAATACGATCACAAAATGGCTACTACAATTTACAGTAAATGTATGAGGACTTTGGGTAAATATTGGATTTTATTTCCACGTCGCTATTTTACAAACTTCGGGTAGTTTGAATTACAATTAATAGTTCTTTAATAGGTGATACTTTTATTTGTTTTCTGTTTTGACTGTAATAACCTCTATATATACTAAATAACTTCACAAATATAAATATGTTTATGAAATATAGCCTCCTTCGCAGACTGGGAGAAAAGCGAGCCAACTAAAACGTCTGCGAAGGAGGCTATATGAAATATGCGCTGTAATGTATTACTTCAATCGTTCTCGCTCTGCCGTTACCTTTGATCACGCCTTTTTATAACGTCTAGAAATTATACGAGTATGATAATCAATCTAGTTTCATCAGCTGTATCATCCTTTACTTTGCATGTCTCAGTTTATCAGATCTTATCAGGGAGTGAGAAGGGAGGATTTTATTACAACTAATAGAAAGCTTTTACTTTTAGATTACTCTCAAAAATGCAGTTTATATATTTTCACATACATTTCTTTATAACGGCCACAAGAACAGAGCTTGGGCTTCCTGTGGTGACACCTTTCACTGAACTGAATACGAGAAATCATGCAGCCAATGATTACTGAAGCAGCCGTGTACTTATCCAAGTATATGGGTTGGAAGCATTACTGACTTGGGATATGCGGTGATATTTGTGGAACAAAAGGAATCACGCAGTACGTAAGTACATACAGCTAATTCAGAAAACGTTGTCGGCGATCGACTTCAAGCCTACGCGACTATACCGAAAGGGAGTATGGGTAGATATGATAATTCACTTGCATGCTTTTCGTATTTGATGACAATGGCAGGTGATGATCTGTAAATGTATGCCTACGCGTTTTAAAACAAGGAAACAGAAGCAGATATGATTCATATTCTGTGAGAGACGTTCCTTTTTGATAGTGTATTTATAGACTCATTGATTTTTACCCATACTCCTTTTCGGTCTAGTCGCGTAGGCTTGAAGTCGATCGCCGACAACGTTTTCTGAATTAGCTGTATGTACAGACGGTTAGATGGAGGCGCAGCAACACGGCATGTTTCTGACTATTTCAAGAGTGTCATTTCCCCCCAAATTATTAGCTTTGTTCATTTTACAATCGGGATTTATACATAATAATAAGAATCATAATCATAATCATAATCATAATCATAATCATAATCTGTACTTAGACTATATAGCGCCTATATGGTCCCTAGTTTTGTCATTATTCTTATTTGACCTTATATATCCTATCCCTCTACTAACCCGCCCTCTGTCAAAGATAGTTGATCAGAACTCTTTTGCAAATGGCACGTTCACAAGCATCGATATATGGGTTTTCTGCTCGATTACATATTTTCTTGTAATAAAGTGTTTTTTTTCGTTTTCCCCCTTTTTTTCGACCTACAGTACCGCTCAGAATTAAGACTGTGTTTGGGATAGGACCAGGCAGGTGTGCTACATGCCATCTCACCGATTTCCACGAAACTTGGCACAGTGAAAGGGTTCATCCCAAAACTCAAATAGCCAAAAGGGCTTAGAATTTGGATATATTCCGGGGGGACTAGACCACCCCCCCTGGTTTTGGGGCTGAAATCTCAAATTTCCACCCAGAAAAGGTAGAGAAGTACAAAGCTCTCCTGCTCACAAACGCCGGCGGATTTTATTGTTCCTTTGCAAGAGCAATTGTACATCCTTTCTAAGTTCACAACAGCAAGTTTGAGTCATGTGAATGATTTCTTGTCAATCATCCTAAGTTAATGATTAACGAGGTAATTGGTTAATTTCAAAAATGCTAAAATTAAGGGTATTTGAAGCCAAATATCTCCAATGCGCATCCTTACATTGAAAGGCTAATACTGTCACAGTAAAGAACTACCCTTGGGCAACAAAAATCAAGAAAAACATTTTTGGGCTCTGAAATATTTTTTGCACAAGCACCGTTCAAAGTATGAATATAACAAAGGCGATTTTGACTTATGTGGTTCCTTCAACGAAGGCAAAACAAACGATTGTAGGTTTGTACACGTGATTTACCTCATGCGATTCCTAAATATATAACTCGTTTAACTCTACTGAAGACTCAAGAGTCCAAGGATTTCAGAATTTGACGTCGAATCTGTGAGAAATCCGAAGCCAAAACATTGTATGGAGCACTGAATGGCATCAAGAAAACGATCGATATTCCCAATAGAACTCAAGCGAACAGAACAAAACTAAGGAATACGGCACAGTATACTCACATGATTCCTTGTTTTATTTATTTTGTTCTTGAGCTCGAAACCATCGTTTGTTGACATATTGAATGTTGATCGTAGCGATTACATAATAACATTCCCGCGTTGTCTACACATCTGACTCGTGATTCAACAGGGCAATTTCGCTCTAAATAGTCTCTAGTATCCATTATTTGACACGATTCCTAGATATATCAGGATAAAAGGAAATTGTTAATCTTTCTTTTTGAAGAACTATCGCTCAAACGGCTCCCAAAATGAATTTTATCCTGCGAAGCAACATGACATTTGGCGCCAAAATGTGAGCCTTCACTATCGTGGCCAGCGGATACACAGGGATCCCGACTAAGGTTTTGTGTGGTATCATTGCTGACGCAGCGAGCGAGCCTGAAGCGAGCGAGCAAGGAAGCAATTCTAATTCATTCACGTAGGCAGAAAAAATATCGATTTTTACCCGGCATGCAGTTTCCAATAACCATCATGCAATTCTCAATAACCATCATGCAATTCTCAATAACCATCATGCAATACTCAATAACCATCATGCAATTCTCAATAACCACAATGCTTTTCGCGCCAACTCCTACATAGATAGATAGATAGATAGATAGATAGATAGATAGATAGTTTATCACGCTATCGTGTGTCAGTTTCACTGAGTGTGAATATTCGCATTGAAATCTCAATTATAAGTAATACATTAGTTATTCATAAGCTATATATTCAAAACAAAGAAAGGTAGACAAACTACGCTGTTATATTATTACTCGGGCCCTTCCGAAGGAAGCCCGAGTTATAAAATGGACTTTCTTTTTATTATTATTACTCGGGCCCTTCTGTTTATATTTTTATTTGTGTTAATGCTGTTCAAAATAGTATTTTTGTACATAGTCTCCCTCGTCACGCAACTGTCAGTCATTGTCAGGTCTCTCCTCACGCAACTGACATTGTCCTTGTCATAAGCCCGAGTGTACGCTCATTGAGCGTCTTGGGTTTTTTTTTGTTAGGCCACGGAATGCGAAGTATTTGATCATATCGGTACACACAATGTGAAGTATGTGACCTTCTCGAGTTTTGCCATGCGAGCCGGCTTCGCCAGATCATAGTCTGAATCGTCTGGATGTTATTACTCGTGCCCAGGCCGTAGGCCGCACGAGTTATAAAACCCAACGCGTATTTGTTTCGTGTTTTTTTTGGGCGTCAGTTGTGCAATATCCGGTCACATGCTATCGAGACCAAATATACCGAGGCTCACCGAGGCCTAGTATCTCCATTAGATATAAGTGTATTGGAACCATTTATATACAAACATTTATCTTTCTCGCAATCGATGTGGGACTTTGTCAAATCCAAAACACTACGCATGACGACACTGGTGAAAAACGTCTGCGCATGCGCGGAAATGACGTCGTAAACCCGCTCGGAAATGAGTCGTTTCTTAAGATTTTCCCGCGATTTTTGAAAAAATTTCGACCAAGGTCGCCAAATTTCAAAACTTAAGCATATAAAACAAAACTAAAACGAAATATTTTCATTACAGTTTATTCAATATTTTTTTTACATTTCGAGAGTTGACGAGTCGTATATTTTTTTGGCGAGGAAAGCGAAAACACGCTTTGAAAATAATGTTCACGGCTTTCATCCGGTTGCTGTTGGTAATAGTAATTGTTGTACAAATTGTGTACGCTGGGAATGACGATGCGAAATGTATTTGTTCGTCACGGACACGAAGCAAGGGAAAATGTTTTGGTGAGCTACAAGTTTGTGACAGCAATCTTGCTCGCGCTGGTGGAGTTCCGGTTGGAAGTAAAGTCTGTCTTTACCACAGAAAAGAAATCTTAAAGAGCGACCAAAGATGTTGTTGTCCTTCGACATGGGGGCATGGCAAGTCACTTCATCGATACCCCATCCCTACAAGAATGTACAGTATTTTAGATGAGGCTGGAAAAAACGTCAATGATTATCGTTCAGGAACACGGTGGTGTAATAAATGTCAACAAAGAGCAGAGCTGGAGCTGGGAGAAAGCAACAAACCAACGAAGAGAAGAAAGGTATGAACTCAAGTTAATAATAATAATAAGTTGACGTTTCGAGCCTTTTCGGCCTTCGTCGAAGTAAAAATAATAATAACTGAATTCGTAAATTCTCGCGGCCGATTTTAAAAACATAAGTCGGGATTTCATTCATTCCATTCAGGATTTCATTCATGGAAAAGAGTGAAAATAAACTTTTTTATATTAAATAAAGATTTCCGAAGAAAACGATTGAAATGCCGCTAAAAGACTTGCCTCTTACGCTTACCTATCAAAACTGTGTCTTCAGAATTATTCAATAGACTAATTGGGTACTTGAAAACAGCTTTATTTATACTGTACAAATAATGCGGTTATGTAATACATTATCACAGTTATGTGATGCAGATCAAAGACTAATGTAATCTGAAATGAGTATATATATGTGTTAGACAAGGCAGAGAGTGTGACTTCTTAATTCTGTCAATCTTCACAGTGCTTTTTACCGAATAATATTATTATTTCTGTAGGTCACAGAAAACCAATCAATTGCAAAGAGATTGTGGAATCTTCCTGGCACAGCATGGACTGTCAAGGACTGGACAAGCAGCAGGTGTTATATTTGGGGACTCTGTCCATAGAAGAACTATTGATTATGAAAGAGAAAAAATGGCAAAGGAGCATTATTGCAATGTTGATAACCAAATAGGAAAAGTCAGCATTAAGTTGTGAAAAAGTGAAAAAATATATATACTTAAAAGACAACTAGCATGCTATGCTAACATCATGTAATGTACATGACATGTTGTCACTCAACCTCAGGATTGTTATGATATAAAAACAAACTGATTAACCAAAAACATTTCTATTTTTGAATAGGAGTCCCAATTAATTGTGAAAATGTTGGATGATTTCCATATTGTCAGTACCCCAAACCAGCCTATCACAAAGTTACAAAAATCAACAGCTAATCAAAAATCAGGCACAACGTTCTCAAAGAACACCAGCTACTAGTAACCAGTCACAGCAGCAGGTGGTGCATCATATCACAAAAAAAATTCAGTGCAGTTGTGGTTATTTCCCCATCAAATATCACAGTCAACAATTAATGGAAGAAATGGAAGTACAGCATGTGCACTTATTGCTCTCTTAATGGCCTACAAGTACCATGTAAAAAAGACTCTTTTGAATATTCAGACTCAATTGTCGCCAGCATGGTTTAATTTAATAGTTTCTTCAATACTGGAGGGAAATACAGTACATGATAATGCATTTAATCATATGCCAGTGACACTTCAACTGCCAATGGCTTCAAGGTTGCTAATGGGAACAATTGGTCAAATTAACCTTGGACAAGAGCTACCAGTAAACTTTTCAACTGAAAATAACAGTCCGCATACAAGTAACTTAGAACATTACCTAAACAACATGGTTCAGAATACATGTACATCAGCATCATCTCCATCAGCAATCATTGTAACTTTCAGAGGAAATACATTCACTTTTGTACATGATGGACAGAGTAACATATTATTTCTGGATAGCCATCTGCATGAACCACATGGAGCATGTGTTGCTTCTGTCCCTGTATCAAGAGTATCAGAGTTATTACGATGGATCAGGCTTGATTATCTTGGAACAAATTTCAATTTTTGCAGTTGTACTGCAATTTATTTCTAAAAGAGAGAGAAAGGAAAATCTCAAGTCAAGTCAACCTTTACTGTAAACGCCGATAAAGCAATATCATAATGAAAATGATAAAATGTATCAGTGAATACTTTGTGAATTCACAATTTTATTGTATTATTTACTCTAAAGGTGCCAAATAAAAAAATGTCATTGCCATTTGATCACAGCTAGATGTGTGAGCAATACATGTGAAAAATGATAAAATAATGAGCTATACACAAGTCAGATCTTGGTTGGATTAACAGACAAAATTTATTTCAAGAATAAAGAGAGGAAATAAGAAATTATAATTGAAAAATTACGAGTGAAAATCAGTTAAAATTCTTATCTGACAACGTTCTTCAAATATTTCCATCGTTTAAAACAAGTCTCAGGACATATATTAACAACAAACCTACTCAATGATAAGTAAAGAATAATAATAGGATAAACTTACCTCAATATGATTCGTCCTTGAACAGAGAACACGCCAAATTAAACGACCATGCGACAATAACACTGCAAGACGGCCGCCATTTTGAATTGAAAAAATTCGATTGATTCGCGCATGCGCAGACGTTTTTCACCAGTGTCACGCATGACCACTAATTACTCGGGCCCTTCCGAAGGAAGCCCGAGTTATAAAATGGAGATTTTATTTTATTTTTTATTTATTTTTTCATGGTCACGGAATGAAGAAAAAATGCGAAGAATGAAGAAAGAATGCGATGTATTTGATCGTATCGAGTTTCAAGATTTCTCAGCAGATAAGGGAAAACAAACCACACACAGGACTCTTAGTTTTGAAAGCAGCTTAGATCTTCAAGCTATTAAAGGTCAGGATTCTGAACGAACTCGAACTCATCACAAAATGAATTGAAAAGCAAATGAAATGAACTCAAATAGTATCATGACCTCGCTATGTTGTCATGTTTGTTGCTAATTGTAATAGTACGTGTACAGTTAGTTTTGCATTCGTAGTATTTTTAGTATATATATATAATGTAATGCGCAATAGATCATTCACATGTTTTTTGCGCAATATAAGAAATAAATTTATTATTATTATTATTATTACAGCTATGTCCTTGAGTATCAGTATAATTAAACTCACGACCAGCGATGTAACCGTACATCTATTGACAAAAAGCTATATGTACAGAAGTCATGCAAACAGTCGAGCCAGTCGAGCTATTTTCAGTAACTCATGATGGATGTTTATTTCATTCCACGTTTGCAAAGTTTTTTTTTATAGGCCATGCCGTTAAAAACCCGTTAGCAGCATCGTCGAGCTTTGCCAGATCATAGTCTGAATCGTCTTATGTCTCTGAAGCTAGAGAGCGAGGGTTTGATTTTCCAGTAGATTTTGTTTTGATAGCTAATCTCGCTTTGCTTGCTGCCTGACTGTCGTCACGCGCCGTGAAAAACCGTTTAAAAAGTATTCGACAGTAAAACGAAACACATTTCTCAGATATATAATGATGGATGTTTATTTGATTCGACGTTTGAAAAATTCAGAAGGAAAAGAAATCGTATAAATCGTACTTCAAAACTTCATCAAAGCAAAGGCGAGCAAGGTCAATGTACGAAATTTGGGATCATGGCAAAGTAGTTTTAATAGCCTATTTTATATACTTGTTCTATGCTCAAATGGGTCAAATAGTTCGCTCTTGTTAAAACAGAATTTCCACGCTCAAAATAGGTCAGTAAACGGGAAAAATACAATCGAAATCAAAACGTCCTTAGATTTTAGGGATCTATTACAGAAGAAGACGCTCAGTGACGAGGGAGACTTGTGTCGGTGACTCATAGATAAAGATCTCCGACTCTTGAAGGTACGCTGTAGTACGTCTTTAAACGTATTTGAGGTCACTTGAGGTCACATCTTAAATCTAACAGAAGCAGCTTTTGATTTTTAATCGATAATTCCTTTCTGATTTCGAGATAAATCGAACAAGATCTTTCAATGTATAGGCAGAGACAGCAGATTGGTCGAGCTTTGTCACATCATACCGTAGTCTGAATCAACTGGATGTTTAAAAGATACGAAGTTCGACTTTCCTCTGCGATAACGAAGAAACCAAAGACGTTATCAGAACCGTCTGACCATGAATATGAACCTCAACTGGACGTTCCAAGTACGTGCTATATATGCTCACCGACACATATATACATAGTCTCCCTCGTCACGCAACTGTCAGTCATTGTCAGGTCTCTCCTCACGCAACTGACATTGTCCTTGTCATATAGCCCGAGTGTACGCTCATTGAGCGTCTTGTTATTCTTCGTTCTCAAACGAAACGAAGTCGGAGTTTTAATGTAACGAAATGCGTATCACAAACTACGCTGTTATATTATTATTCTTCGTTCTCAAACGAAACGAAGTCGGAGTTTTAATGTAACGAAATGCGTATCACAAACTACGCTGTTATATTATTATTCTTCGTTCTCAACTAAAGAAGCGCTGGCGACTGAAGTCAGAGTGGCCCGGTCGAAGCCGTAAAAGGCGCATCTATACTACGATCGACGGCAAATACAACGTCCAACAACGAACTTTTGAAACTCAGTTTATACTCGCGGAAAATCTACCAATACACACTATTAGACACTCACTCTTTTGTTGTCTTTTGTTTTACTTTGCATCTAATATACACTGACAGCTAATTAGTAGTGCCCAGGTTATTGGAATCACTCTAAGCTCTCCGGCACCAACTCTTATCCACAGCTACTAACATTGCATTCACCGTCAGCATTCACTGCTGTTAGGTAGCCTAGTTGATAGACTTATCCTAGACCGATCAAAATGACCTTGGCAACGATAAAACTGAGATTGTTGAAATAAGTTTTTCTAAAATTTCTCAAGATTTCGATGATCTCTAGACAAGCGATCAGTATATGCGTGATAAACTACATACTAAGGCAAAGCGGCTGAAACAGCATTCACACTGTTTGATCAGAGCGATTTTGAATATAATTCGCATAAACATTATTTATGCGAATTATTCAAAAAAGTTTGAATTTTTATTTAAAATGTATAGTTGCATGTCTTGAGTATGGCCTTGATGGTACAGTTTCCTTGGAAGAGAGCGATGCGATGGCATTGATCATAGTGTTTGATTTAGTGGGGCGTGTAGCATTTATACCTGACATATATAGGGGCACCTGACATATAGGGGCGATGGAGAGGAGACGGGTGGTAATCAAACTACGTTACCTCACATATAGGGGCGATGGGGAGGAGAGGGGTGGTCATCAAACTACGTTACCTGACATATAGGGGCGATGGGGAGGAGAGGGGTGGTCATCAAACTACGTTACCTGACGTATAGGGGCACCTGCCAGGGGCGATGGGGAGGAGAGGGGTGGTCATCAAACTACGTTACCTGACATATAGGGGCGCCTGACATATAGGGGCGATGGGAAGGGGAGGGGTGGTAAGCAAACCATGTTACCTGACAAATAGGGGAGATGGGGAGGGGTGGTCATCAAACTACGTTACCTGACATATAGGGACGCCTGGCAGATAGGGGCTATGGGAAGGGGAGAGGTGGTAAATAAACCATGTTACCAAGGTGTTTGAAGTAAAGTTTTACAAGCGAACTGACTCATTGTTTATGATTCATGTCCGTAATGTTGGGCGTTAATGGCTTGAATGAACGCGTTATAATCGCAATGAAAACTCATTTGAATAATTCTTCAAGGGTCTAATAATCACCAGTTAAAATCTTTTTTCGATATTCCAGAGGGAAGTACTATATTTTCATGAATCTTTCAGAGGTGTCAGTGACGTCATCTACTCAACCCAACATTCAGCTCCATACATTTCTTTGTATTTTGTGAGTCAAAATATCTCAATGTTTTGTTCAGATAACAGCTCTGCATTGAAGACAACTGGTCAGACAATAAATCCTAAGCACAGATAATGTAAGAAAACTCCTTCACCCAAACGTTTAGCTTCATAGAAATAAAATAATTCAAGAAACTAAACACAAAGAAATGTATGGAGCGAAGCTGTGTTGATTGTTAGGGTTGAGCAGATGACCTCACTGACACTCGGCTAAAGATTCATAAAAATGTAATACTTCCCATAGGAATTTTGAGAAAACACATTAACCAGTAATTGTATGGCTCTTTGAGATTATTTCAGTGAAGTTTCAGCTAAATTAAACTTCGATCGATTTTCGTCTAAGTAGCACTTTAAGAATTATAGATCGTATTTCGTGTGAAATAACCCGCTAGAAGGTGTTTGAAGTAAAGTTTTACAAGCGAACTGACTCATTGTTTATCATTGAGTAATGTCCACTTCATGTTGGGTTTGTTAACAAGATAATGAATTACATGCGAAAGAACCAAGCCACAAGCACATCAGTGGCCAGTAAACCAATGAGCATCAGTGCCAAGCTTTCCTTCTGCTGCGACTGTACGTCTAAAGGAACATTCATAGAACATTATCAGTTATTGAGGTTGCAATTTCTACTGCTATCGAAAGTCATCATGTACTCTGATTGCAGGTGCGTTTAAAGCCGGGAAGTAACTTTTTGCTATCGTGTGTTGATAGAAGATATTTGAGTAGGGAAGGAATGTATAAAACCACAACGGAGAAAATCCGTTTGATCTACTGAGACTGAGACTGAGAGGACAAGAAGAGTTCATGTTTATCGCATCGCAATATGTAAACCTCAATGAACCCATCGCCTTTGTAAATCAACTTCGTTTTCAAATATAAAGAAATGAGCGGCCATCTTGAAAATTAGTGTATAACTCAACTTACTATTGTAATAAAATAATAATAATAATAATAATAATAATAATAATAATTTTAATAATAATAATTGCTGACGCAGCGAGCGAGCCTGAAGCGAGCGAGCAAGGAAGCAATTCTAATTCATTCACGTAGGCAGAAAAAATATCGATTTTACCCGGCATGCAGTTTCCAATAACCATCATGCAATTCTCAATAACCACAATGTTTTTCGCACCAACTCCTACATACGCTAGCCGGAAATTGAGGGAAGTTGAAGTGAGTTGTTTTCCTATTCAAGCTTTCGCGTTTCTGATCGGTAAATGCCAAGATCTGTGGCCCTAATTAATTTGTACATATGTATGTTTCTTTAGCCGGTATATCCTGACTCGTAAGCCCATCAGATACCGTATCTTGTGCTTTTCGTGGGAATTGTGTAGTTGAGGCCGGATCGTATTTGAGATTGCTGACCGTGTGTCAGTTTCAAGTGTGAATTCGCCGATTGAAATCTCAATTATAAGTAATACATTAGTTATTCATAAGCTATCCTGTTTTTCAAATATAGTAATACTATTCAAAACAAAGAAAGGTAGACTCGCCTAATAATTTGCATACTTGTCACTTACATAAAACAAAGCATTTCGCATAACAACTACTTATCTCCCTAGCTCTCACCAACTCTTATCCACAACTACTAACAATGCATTCACCGTCAGCATTCACTGCTGTTAGGTAGCCTAGTAATAATAATAATATAATAATAATAATAATAATAATACTGAATAAGGTTTAATGGCAGTGAATCCACAAAATTAATTGGTTCGATTGAATTAATTGATGGTTCGGTTCGACGTTTAATTTGCCGCTCCGTCGGCCTAAGAATGTTGTGAAAGTAAAATTCATTGTTTTCTGTTAGTTTTGTGTGATTTCCAAAACTCGTGCGAGTAAGATGATTGTACACAAAACTATTGTTTTTCAAAAACCATGCAGAACATATCAAAGTCCAGCAGTCATATTTTAACGCAAGACAAAGGAAGACAAGCGAAGAGAAGATAATATTTTTGCGTGAAAACCAAGGGTTTAGATTTAAAGGCTGATACGGAAGCGAAACGAGCACGAGGAGTCACACGAGGCCCTTGTAATGATGACCTACATGCTTGAGTACCGTGCGACATAGCGGAAAAACTGCAAAGCTGCTGTTTTCATACAGTTTCATTAACTGGCAATGATACATCAAAAACTGCAATTGATACATTTGTGCTACCATTACTCAAAACTTGTGGCAAAATCTTATTAAGTTACAGTAAATTGACTTCTCGGAGATATCAGTAACGAAAACGATGATTTTTCTGCTGATCAAAATGTCACCTCCCAAAGTACAAGGCCTTATATCTCTGAGACCCATTCACCGAATTTTGGTGGCATTTGACATTTTGTTATTTGAGCATAAAAATACAAAATATTGAGCTTTAAAACAACCTATAGGTGTCTGAGAGGCTATAAAACGTTTTTCCGCTTTATTGTAACTTGTACATTAGTTACCGTTATACTATTAATTATATCGCCGTATACGGGAGTTGTTGGACCGCTAACTGACAAATCACAATTCGCCAAGTTCATTTATTTGCGCGCCATATCAGATATTTATCAAATTTTCCAGCCAAAGCCGGTCATCACATGTCAATCGGTGCGGTTTTCTATATCCAGTGAGCCGCATAAATACCGATGTCCTGTTGCAGACAATTGCCGCACTGACATGAACAAGCAATGAACGGACGACATTGACATCACAATGTAAGGGTATTTGTGTGAGAGTTAGAGATCGATCCTTATGTAACTATAAATGTACTTTTAAGGTTGGTGCCTAGTAATGTCCGCGCGCACATAGTTCTGCGCACATCGTGACGTAAAATAGCACAGGAAGCCCATTTTGTGTTTTCTGGAAAACTTAAAAAAGTGCAGTAAAATCGAGTCAAATTCACCGAAGAAAGAGTGAATACATGTCAATTTTCTATAATTAATAATCAAACGATAAGAATAGATTCCCTAAACAGTCTTGCTAAGTTTCAGAGCACAATATTGTCAATGTTGCCCGGGATCACAATCGGATAGTTCAAGGCATCCTAATTAAGCTATTCCATTTTCGGCACTACAAATCGAAAATTAATCCAACTGATATGCAGATCGTTTCATATAATAATAATCAAGTTAAGGAAAGCCATGAATGTCTTCAAAATTTGATCAATCACTTGCAAAACGTTGACCGAGTCGATAAACAACACAATATTCGGTCAATATAAACAAGACAAAACTGACCAGCTAATAAATATATTTTATTTGTATTCATTACTTACCAGAACAGTTCACAAATGTGCAATGAATATGTGGAATAACGAAAGTTCTTTTCCACTGAAATTTGCATTTTGAAGTCAACTAACTTGCACGGTGTTCGGGATCATTTCGACGAAGAATTTCAGGTTTTCCTTTCGTATTATCGACTATAGTGATTCACGTGAAGTGAAGATAAACATTTTATAAAGCACTCTAACGAGGAAAAGTCATATTTCCTCTCATATTAGCCAATATTTCTTGAAAAAGTTTGCCAAAAACACGAGTTGCGAACCACAAGATCAACGATGACAATAGTGACTTACTAGGGGAGGGCTGGGGAAAATTTGTCTATCGCGGCTTTCAAATTTATAGAATATATAACTTTTGACGACAATAACTTTTTCAAATGAATGGATACCCCATGTTTTCTTCTTCTTAATATTTTCAATGAGGTTTAAGGAATTTGCATTCAAAAAATATCCGAAAAATAATTGACACAGAATATAGATTTTTACGAAAATATACTTCCTGTCAGGATTCCATAGAAGCGGTAAAGGAGGAAAACATAGCTATAAATAAAATGATTCATGGGAAAACCTTCTATTTTTCCTTTTCTCTTTAAAGAACTTTCTAATTGTAAGTCGAAAAACCGTGTTTATGGACATTTTTTGTGAATTTGGAGCACTAAAGAAATATTTTAATGTAAATGTTGAAAATTGCTGGTCAACGGTTATTTACGATGTTCGTCATTAATTATCTCCGTTAAATGCATGGACACCCCCAATTTTTTTTCCACAAATCAATAGCTTTAATGATGATCAACAAGTTTTATATGGAAATTTCCAAACAAAATTGGGTCGCCATTAGTAGGCACCATCCTTAATTGTTACTTACTCCCCATGCGTTTTTCAACAGGCGCCTTCTACAAGCCTTCGCTGTTTGGTTTGCCATTGCTGTTTGTATGATCAAAGAGAGCTCTTCGTTCTGTAAGCCCTTCAGCGAGTCTTCAGGTCTTGCCGAGCTTTGTGGATACTCTGCGACAGTAAACTTTACTCATCAATCACATTATGAGAGTGCCGTCAGATCTCTGGTCTTAATTTCAAAGCTCTTCGGTTCGTGTTCAAAATATGCCAACTTGATATCCTGCTCGGTTTACACTCCTCGATGTGAAGCCAACATAGAGGGGCCCTATTTGCCTTGCAAAAGAGTGTGCGATGAGTTTAAAAAGCAGTGTGGTGATAGAATTGTCTACCATGGGTTGGAGTGGATTTTAGCAATGTGTCAAATGCTGCCAACAAAAGATGATCCAAACACAAAACTAGGCTATCGTGGAAGGTGCTTCGAGCCACCTAACTTCAAGACGAACCTAACTTCGAGTAAGTGTTCAAAAATCACGTTTTAGTTGGTATTTAAATAATAATAATAATTTCTTAAAAAACGCATTAACCGAAGTCTCAATGCTTTATACAATGTTAATAAAATATGGATATATATATTAAAGCGAGTGATCCTGAAGAAAAACCATTCAAAGTTATATTTTTCTCACAAAGACTTATGATTTCGAGTTTCACTCAAATGATGTTGGCGAATTGAAATCTGTATCTTACTTTATATAATATTGTTGTTGAACGAGTGCCCATTTAATGTAACCCTAAAGGTCAACGCAAACGATTTCTTGTCTTGAAATCACGTCAGAATGAGCGCTCTGGTGTGGTGAACTCGTGGATTACTGGTAAACGCGCGCGCGCAATCGATCGGACTTGGCAACATTTAGTTTGTGGTCACTAGTACTGAACATTGTGAAACCAGGACTGAAGGTAGCTGCCAATCCGGAAATGCCAATTCAGGCTGTTGAAACACAAATTCGTGCAAAATCTTGTGCTTGGTCTGGGGTCGTAGAAATGTTGTGACATCACGTGGAAACATCTGAGTTATTCAATAGAAGGGACTTACCCACCCCTCCCATTAAAACATGCATTGGCATACCATATCATCTTGGTTTGGTCTAGGATCACTTTATTACAAATGATTGTTCGCACTTTGGCTTTTCAGTTTGCATTGCCATGTTCTTCCCATCTTTTGCGTTTGTAAATTTGAGTTGGCATTTCCGAATTGGGATTGATAGGCAGCTGACTTCAGCCTAGTCCAGATCTTGACCCAACTTTTATCTATCGCTCTGATCTGTCTGAAGAAACGCACACAGAAAAATATATCTGGGTCGAGAACACAAACTTCTCTGGACCCACTTTTCATTATCTTCGAAGACCTCTGATCTTGCTAGAGTTTTCTTTGACGCGCGCCATTTTTATTGTAAAATATAAAAGTGGGTCCAGCTCTGGACTAACTTCAGCCCTATACTTTAAAATAGGTTAAATGAATAATGTTCATTCAAATTAAACATCTATATTTTAGGTCAGTCTCTCAAATGCCACAATCTTACAGTACCAGTCTGTCAGAACATTGGCTACAAGGAAACGGTATTGTCAGAGGGAAAGCAAAACGCCTACTCTTCATGGGCCAGCCGTAAACTCAATTCCCTACGGGATAATTCCACGTGCTCCTTGCCTGGAAAGAGGCTCTTTTGCATGGAGAACTTCCCCCCGTGTATCGACAACTCAATCGCCTATTATTGTCGCCCTAAGTGTGAGAAGTTCTTCCAAATGAATTGTACTTTACCGCTTCGCTTCGACATCAATATTTGCATGGAACTTCCCAATGGGACCGCGGAGAACGATATGTGTAAACAAACTCATTGGCCGAGAGCAGAGAACTGGCCACAAGTTAGAAACACCAAGCCGCCTATTGGTAGGTACTGATGAATATGTTGGACTGAGAAACTGTCTTCTTCCTTCTCCATCGAGATAAGCTTGTATTGTTTGAGGAGGGAGGGTCGAGGTAGAAACTGCTAGAAGCCTATTAGAACACTTGACTAAGGGACCGCTTCTTTCTCTAATGAGAAAACCTTGAGTTGCTTAGTTCAGGGGAGAAGGCATGGAAGGCAGAGAGAGGGAGAGAGAGAGTGAGGGAAAACTCCAGAGGTGTGCCGTAGAAACTTCAAACACTATTTTTAAAAGAGTGTAGAGGGTGGCACGCACTCGCTTATAGAAGGGAATGCTCTCATTCTCGAATGCGATCAAATAGAATTATCCGGCTTCTCTCCAATTAATGCTTGCGGATGCAGAAACAAAACCAATCTCTCCCGTCCATATTGTCCCAATTGTCCCATTGGTCAAAACAATAGACAGTTACAGTCTTTGATAAAGAGCGCTTCTTCTCAGTTCTTTCCAGTACACCAGGAATAAAGGACCAAGCAACATCAACCCGTAGACCAACGTCAGCAGGTAGGCGCTTATACAGGTGTAAACATTTATATCGTCATCACAGAGTATAATGACTGCACAATACAACATGAACGCTCCTATGATGCAGCGAAATGTATGTTCTTAGATTTTGTTAAATAATCTCAAAACTAACTCTTTAGTTTCAGATTCTAATCCACATATCCAAGGTAAACAGACTGAGCGTGAAGTCAAAGCGGCTCCTATAGTGGGCGGAGTACTTGGAGGATTATGTGTTATCGCAGTTATAGCATTAGGTATAGCATACGCGATACATAGGAACAAAAAACGAAATGCGTCATTTCAGTACGACAGAGCAACGCTCGACACAACACATGAAAATGTAGAACTGGCATAATAAAGGCTAGTCCAATGCCCTGTTTACATGAGAGAGAGAGAAAGATAACCCTATAAAGGGTCAACTCTATTGTTCGCATATTCCCTGTAGATGATAAAACAATAGAATTGTCCCTACTAGATGTAAACAATAGAATTGTCCCTACTAGATGTAAACAATAGAATTGTCCCTACTAGATGTAAACAATAGAATTGTCCCTACTAGATGTAAACGGGGCCTCGTGAAGAGAGAAGTTGAATGGTGAAGAAAAATGGCCTCACCCAGGGAACAAGCAAAATCACATTTTCTGACGGATTTCCGGGCAACCTAATAAAGGTGCTGTCTGAAAGTAAAATATGTGGGGGTGGCGACTCTGTCGTCGTTACATGACGTTTCGAATTATTATTTCGCAATATTATGTAAAACAAGCAGATATATATTGTTTTTTTAAATTTTAAGGAGTAGTACAAAATTCTTACTTTTGAGTAAATGAAAAATGCCCTACCTCGGGGCAGCCTTTCCTCAGCAAATGCCCCACCGTTGGTGAGGGAGGACGGGCCGGGGATCATGATAACCGCTGGAAATGACTCAGCCATTACGTGTTGTTGTTAGATATTGATGTTTATTATCAAGATATAAAATGGACTAATAAACTCAATAATACTATTTCATTTTGATGTGTGTTGTTACGCAACAGAAATTTAGGTAATGCTAAATTTCTATGTGTAGTCTATTAGCAGGGGCAGATGTAGTGATAGCTATGTCTCCATGTTCTAAGTGTAGTCGTACGGATATTCATCGTCCAAGTTCACATGATTATTGATGAAGTATGAGTTAGCCCAATCTTTCAATAGATTAAATGTTCACATTGTGCTTTTATTGCTGCTCTTACCGGTAATTTCTAGCGTTGCAAGCTTGTAGTTAAATCGTCGCAAGCCAAAACTGCCTCAAGCTCTTCGGATTCACGGTGTGCTTATTCATCTTCACTCCAAGTCACACAAACAGCTTTGCATAGCAGAGCGTATTTGCATTTGTAATCAGTATTCCTTTGGGAAAGCAACAAACATGCAGCCAAAGAATACTCTCGTGAGTATGACTATAATCAGTAAAACGGTTAGCGAATAAACACTTGCGTTTTATGGAATTTAGAGCTCCACGCATTGATACTGTTACCAGAAATATGAGACAAGATGGCCGCCGCGCATGCTCACTTTGCACGAATACGATCACAAAATGGCTACTACAATTTACAGTAAATGTATGAGGACTTTGGATAAATATTGGATTTTATTTCCACGTCGCTATTTTACAAACTTCGGGTAGTTTGAATTACAATTAATAGTTCTTTCAATAGG
>JAUJYZ010001534.1:0-128247 GCA_033675265.1 Actinostola sp. cb2023 | reverse complement strand
TGTCATGGTTTGTTGCATGGTGTTGTCATGGTTTGTTACATGGTTGTCATGTTGTTGTAGTGGTTTGTTACATGGTGTTGTCATGGTTTGTTACATGGTGTTGTCATGGTTTGTTACATGGTGTTGTATGGTTTGTTGCATGGTGTTGTCATGGTTTGTTACATGGTGTTGTCATGGTTTGTTACATGGTGTTGTCATGGTTTGTTACATGGTGTTGTCATGGTTTGTTACATGGTGTTGTCATGGTTTGTTACATGGTGTTGTCATGGTTTGTTACATGGTGTTGTCATGGTTTGTTACATGGTGTTGTCATGGTTTGTTACATGGTGTTGTCATGTTACATGGTGTTTTCATGGTTTGTTACATGGTGTTGTCATGGTTTGTTACATGGTGTTGTCATGGTTTTGTTACATGGTGTTGTCATGGTTTGTTGCATGGTGTTGTCATGGTTTGTTACATGGTGTTGTCATGGTTTGTTACATGGTGTTGTCATGGTTTGTTACATGGTGTTGTTTGGTTTGTTACATGGTGTTGTCATGGTTTGTTACATGGTGTTGTCATGGTTTGTTACATGGTGTTGTCATGGTTTGTTACATGGTGTTGTCATGGTGTTGTCATGGTTTTGTTACATGGTGTTGTCATGGTTTGTTACATGGTGTTGTCATGGTTTGTTACATGGTGTTGTCAGTGGTTTGTTACATGGTGTTGTCATGGTTTGTTACATGGTGTTGTCATGGTTTGTTACATGGTGTTGTCATGGTTTGTTACATGGTGTTGTCATGGTTTTGTTGGTTTGGTGTTGTCATGGTTTGTTACATGGTGTTGTCATGGTTTGTTACATGGTGTTGTCATGGTTTGTTACATGGTGTTGTCATGGTTTGTTACATGGTGTTGTCATGGTTTGTTACATGGTGTTGTCATGGTTTGTTACATGGTGTTGTCATGGTTTGTTGCATGGTGTTGTCATGGTTTGTTACATGGTGTTGTCATGGTTTGTTACATGGTTTGTCATGGTTTGTTACATGGTGTTGTCATGGTTTGTTGCATGGTGTTGTCATGGTTTGTTACATGGTGTTGTAGTGGTTTGTTATGGTGTTGTATGGTTTGTTACATGGTGTTGTCATGGTTTGTTACATGGTGTTGTCATGGTTTGTTGCATGGTGTTGTCATGGTTTGTTACATGGTGTTGTCATGGTTTGTTACATGGTGTTGTGGTTTGTTACATGTGTTTCATGGTTTGTTACATGGTGTTGTCATGGTTTGTTGCATGGTGTTGTCATGGTTTGTTACATGTTTGTCATGGTGTTGTCATGGTTTGTTGTGTTGTCATGGTTTGTTACATGGTGTTGTCATGGTTTGTTACATGGTGTTGTCATGGTTTGTTACATGGTGTTGTCATGGTTTGTTACATGGTGTTGTCATGGTTTGTTACATGGTGTTGTCATGGTTTGTTACATGGTGTTGTCATGGTTTGTTACATGGTGTTGTCATGGTTTGTTACATGGTGTTGTTGGTGTTGTCATGGTTTGTTACATGGTGTTGTCATGGTTTGTTACATGCATGGTGTTGTCATGGTTTGTTACATGGTGTTGTCATGGTTTGTTACATGGTGTTGTGGTTTGTTACATGGTGTTGTCATGGTTTGTTACATGGTGTTGTCATGGTTTGTTACATGGTGTTGTCATGGTTTGTTTACATGGTGTTGTCATGGTTTGTTACATGGTGTTGTCATGGTTTGTTACATGGTGTTGTCATGGTTTGTTACATGGTGTTGTCATGGTTTGTTACATGGTGTTGTCATGGTTTGTTACATGGTGTTGTCATGGTGTTGTTTGTTATGGTGTTGTCATGGTTTGTTACATGGTGTTGTCATGGTTTGTTTGCATGGTGTTGTCATGGTTTGTTGTCATGGTGTTGTTGTCATGGTTTGTTACATGGTGTTGTCATGGTTTGTTACATGGTGTTGTCATGGTTTGTTACATGGTGTTGTCATGGTTTGTTACATGGTGTTGTCATGGTTTGTTACATGGTGTTGTCATGGTTTGTTACATGGTGTTGTCATGGTTTGTTACATGGTGTTGTCATGGTTTGTTACATGGTGTTGTTACATGGTTTGTTACATGGTGTTGTGGTTTGTGGTTTTGTTGGTTTGTTATGGTGTTGTCATGGTTTGTTGCATGGTGTTGTCATGGTTTGTTGTGGTGTTGTCATGGTTTGTTACATGGTGTTGTTGGTTGTCATGGTTTGTTACATGGTGTTGTCATGGTTTGTTACATGGTGTTGTCATGGTTTGTTACATGGTGTTGTCATGGTTTGTTACATGGTGTTGTAGTGGTTTGTTTTGCATGGTGTTGTCATGGTTTGTTTGTCATGGTGTTGTCATGGTTTGTTACATGTCATGTGTTTGTCATGGTTTTGTCATGTTTGTTACATGGTGTTGTTACATGGTGTTGTCATGGTTTGTTACATGGTGTTGTCATGGTTTGTTGCATGGTGTTGTCATGGTTTGGTTTGTTGCATGGTGTTGTAGTGGTTTGTTACATGGTGTTGTCATGGTTTGTTACATGGTGTTGTCATGGTTTGTTACATGGTGTTGTTGCATGGTTTGTTTGTTATGGTGTTGTCATGGTTTGTTACATGGTGTTGTCATGGTTTGTTACATGGTGTTGTCATGGTTTGTTACATGGTGTTGTCATGGTTTGTTACATGGTGTTGTCATGGTTTGTTACATGGTGTTGTAGTGGTTTGTTACATGGTGTTGTCATGGTTTGTTGCATGGTGTTGTCATGGTTTGTTGCATGGTGTTGTCATGGTTTGTTGCATGGTGTTGTCATGGTTTGTTTGTGTTGTCATGGTTTGTTGTCATGGTGTTGTTGTCATGGTGTTGTCATGGTTGTGTGGTGTTGTCATGGTGTTGTTGCATGGTTTCATGGTTTGTTACATGGTGTTGTCATGGTTTGTTACATGGTGTTGTCATGGTTTGTTACATGGTGTTGTCATGGTTTGTTACATGGTGTTGTCATGGTTTGTTACATGGTGTTGTCATGGTTTGTTACATGGTGTTGTCATGGTTTGTTACATGGTGTTGTCATGGTGTTGTGTTGTCATGGTTTGTTACATGGTGTTGTTTGTTATGGTTTGTTTGTTACATGGTGTTGTCATGTTTGTTACATGGTGTTTGTTTGTTACATGGTGTTGTTGTTGCATGGTTTTTGTTACATGGTGTTGTCATGGTTTGTTACATGGTGTTGTCATGGTTTGTTACATGGTGTTGTTTGTTATGGTTTGTTGTTACATGGTGTTGTCATGGTTTGTTGTTGGTGTTGTCATGGTGTTGTTGGTGTTGGTGTTGTCATGGTTTGTTACATGGTGTTGTCATGGTTTGTTACATGGTGTTGTCATGTTTGTTACATGGTTTCATTTTGTTATGGTGTTGTCATGGTTTGTTACATGGTGTTGTCATGGTTTGTTACATGGTGTTGTCATGGTTTGTTTTGTTACATGGTGTTGTTATGGTTTGTTTGTTGCATGGTGTTGTCATGGTTTGTTGCATGGTGTTGTCATGGTGGTTTGTTACATGGTGTTGTCATGGTTTGTTACATGGTGTTGTCATGGTTTGTTACATGGTTTGTGTTTTGTTACATGGTGGTTGGTTTTTACATGGTGTTGTCATGGTTTGTTACATGGTGTTGTCATGGTTTGTTACATGGTGTTGTCATGGTTTGTTACATGGTGTTGTCATGGTTTGTTACATGGTGTTGTCATGGTTTGTTACATGGTGTTGTCATGGTTTGTTACATGGTGTTGTCATGGTTTGTTACATGGTGTTGTCATGGTTTGTTGCATGGTGTTGTCATGGTTTGTGTTACATGGTGTTGTCATGGTTTGTTTGTTACATGGTGTTGTCATGGTTTGTTACATGGTGTTGTCATGGTTTGTTACATGGTGTTGTCATGGTTTGTTACATGGTGTTGTCATGGTTTGTTACATGGTGTTGTCATGGTGTTGTTTTTGTTACATGGTGTTGTCATGGTTTGTTACATGGTGTTGTCATGGTTTGTTACATGGTGTTGTCATGGTTTGTTACATGGTGTTGTCATGGTTTGTTACATGGTTTGTGGTTTGTTGGTGTTGTCATGGTTTGTTACATGGTGTTGTCATGGTTTGTTACATGGTGTTGTCATGGTTTGTTACATGGTGTTGTCATGGTTTGTTACATGGTGTTGTTGGTTTGTTTGTTACATGGTGTTGTCATGGTTTGTTTGTTACATGGTGTTGTCATGGTTTGTTACATGGTGTTGTCATGGTTTGTTACATGGTGTTGTCATGGTTTGTTACATGGTGTTGTCATGGTTTGTTACATGGTGTTGTCATGGTTTGTTACATGGTGTTGTCATGGTTTGTTGCATGGTGTTGTCATGGTTTGTTACATGGTGTTTGTCATGGTTTGTTGTTACATGGTGTTGTCATGGTTTGTTACATGGTGTTGTCATGGTTTGTTACATGGTGTTGTCATGGTTTGTTGCATGGTGTTGTCATGGTTTGTTTACATGGTGTTGTCATGGTTTGTTTACATGGTGTTGTCATGGTTTGTTACATGGTGTTGTCATGGTTTGTTACATGGTGTTGTCATGGTTTGTTACATGGTGTTGTCATGGTTTGTTGCATGGTGTTGTCATGGTTTGTTACATGGTGTTGTCATGGTTTGTTACATGGTGTTGTCATGGTTTGTTGCATGGTGTTGTCATGGTTTGTTACATGGTGTTGTCATGGTTTGTTACATGGTGTTGTCATGGTTTGTTACATGGTGTTGTCATGGTGGTTTGTTTGTTACATGGTGTTGTCATGGTTTGTTGCATGGTGTTGTCATGGTTTGTTACATGGTGTTGTCATGGTTTGTTACATGGTGTTGTCATGGTTTGTTTACATGGTGTTGTCATGGTTTGTTACATGGTGTTGTCATGGTTTGTTGCATGGTGTTGTCATGGTTTGTTACATGGTGTTGTCATGTTTGTTACATGGTGTTGTCATGGTTTGTTACATGGTGTTGTATGGTTTGTTGCATGGTGTTGTCATGGTTTGTTGCATGGTGTTGTCATGGTTTGTTGCATGGTGTTGTCATGGTTTGTTACATGGTGTTGTTTGTTCATGGTTTGTTACATGGTGTTGTTGTCATGGTTTGTTACATGGTGTTGTCATGGTTTGTTACATGGTGTTGTTGCATGGTTTGTGTTACATGGTGTTGTATGGTTTGTTGCATGGTGTTGTCATGGTTTGTTTTGTTGCATGGTGTTGTCATGGTTTGTTACATGGTGTTGTCATGGTTTTGTTACATGGTGTTGTATGGTTTGTTACATGGTGTTGTCATGGTTTGTTACATGGTGTTGTCATGGTTTGTTGGTGTTGTCATGGTGTTGTCATGGTTTTGTTGTTTGTTACATGTGTTGTCATGGTTTTACATGTTACATGGTGTTGTCATGGTTTGTTACATGGTGTTGTGTCATGGTTTGTTACATGGTGTTGTCATGGTTTGTTACATGGTGTTGTCATGGTTTGTTACATGGTGTTGTCATGGTTTGTTTGCATGGTGTTGTCATGGTTTGTTACATGGTGTTGTCATGGTTTGTTTGTCATGGTGTTGTCATGGTTTGTTGGTTTGGTGTTGTCATGGTTTGTTACATGGTGTTGTCATGGTTTTCATGGTTTGTTACATGGTGTTGTCATGGTTTGTTACATGGTGTTGTCATGGTTTGTTGGTGTGGTGTTGTCATGGTTTGTTACATGGTGTTGTCATGGTTTGTTACATGGTGTTGTCATGGTTTGTTACATGGTGTTGTCATGGTTTGTTACATGGTGTTGTCATGGTTTGTTACATGGTGTTGTCATGGTTTGTTACATGGTGTTGTCATGGTTTGTTACATGGTGTTGTCATGGTTTGTTACATGGTGTTGTCATGGTTTGTTACATGGTGTTGTAGTGGTTTGTTACATGGTGTTGTCATGGTTTGTTACATGGTGTTGTCATGGTTTGTTACATGGTGTTGTCATGGTTTGTTACATGGTGTTGTCATGGTTTGTTACATGGTGTTGTCATGGTTTGTTACATGGTGTTGTCATGGTTTGTTACATGGTGTTGTCATGGTTTGTTACATGGTGTTGTCATGGTTTGTTACATGGTGTTGTCATGGTTTGTTACATGGTGTTGTCATGGTTTGTTACATGGTGTTGTCATGGTTTGTTACATGGTGTTGTCATGGTTTGTTACATGGTGTTGTCATGGTTTGTTACATGGTGTTGTCATGGTTTGTTACATGGTGTTGTCATGGTTTGTTACATGGTGTTGTCATGGTTTGTTGCATGGTGTTGTCATGGTTTGTTGCATGGTGTTGTCATGGTTTGGTGTTGTCATGGTTTGGTGTTGTCATGGTTTGTTACATGGTGTTGTCATGGTTTGTTACATGGTGTTGTATGGTTTTGTTACATGGTGTTGTCATGTTGTTGTTTGTTGTTACATGGTGTTGTCATGGTTTGTTACATGGTGTTGTCATGGTTTGTTACATGGTGTTGTAGTGGTTTGTTACATGGTGTTGTCATGGTTTGTTGCATGGTGTTGTCATGGTTTGTTGCATGGTGTTGTCATGGTTTGTTACATGGTGTTGTCATGGTTTGTTACATGGTGTTGTCATGGTTTGTTACATGGTGTTGTCATGTTTTGTTACATGGTGTTGTCATGGTTTGTTACATGGTGTTGTCATGGTTTGTTACATGGTGTTGTCATGGGTTGTTACATGGTGTTTGTCATGGTTTGTTACATGGTGTTGTCATGGTTTGTTACATGGTGTTGTCATGGTTTGTTACATGGTGTTGTCATGGTTTGTTACATGGTGTTGTCATGGTGGTTTGTTACATGGTGTTGTCATGGTTTTGTGGTGTTGTCATGGTTTGTTGTCATGGTGTTGTTGGTTTGTTACATGGTGTTGTCATGGTTTGTTACATGGTGTTGTCATGGTTTGTTGCATGGTGTTGTCATGGTTTGTTACATGGTGTTGTCATGGTTTGTTGCATGGTGTTGTCATGGTTTGTTTTGTTACATGGTGTTGTAGTGGTTTGTTACATGGTGTTGTCATGGTTTGTTACATGGTGTTGTCATGGTTTGTTACATGGTGTTGTCATGGTTTGTTACATGGTGTTTGTCATGGTTTGTTACATGGTGTTGTCATGGTTTGTTACATGGTGTTGTCATGGTTTGTTACATGGTGTTGTCATGGTTTGTTTGTTACATGGTGTTGTCATGGTTTGTTACATGGTGTTGTCATGGTTTGTTACATGGTGTTGTCATGGTTTGTTGCATGGTGTTGTCATGGTTTGTTGCATGGTGTTGTCATGGTTTGTTACATGGTGTTGTCATGGTTTGTTACATGGTGTTGTCATGGTTTGTGGTGTTGTCATGGTGTTGTCATGGTTTGTTGCATGGTGTTGTCATGGTTTGTTACATGGTGTTGTCATGGTTTTGTGGTGTTGTCATGGTTTGTTGCATGGTGTTGTCATGGTTTGTTACATGGTTGTTGTATGGTTTGTTGCATGGTGTTGTCATGGTTTGTTACATGGTGTTGTCATGGTTTGTTACATGGTGTTGTCATGGTTTGTTACATGGTGTTGTCATGGTTTGTTACATGGTGTTGTCATGGTTTGTTGCATGGTGTTGTTGTGGTGGTTTGTTACATGGTGTTGGTTTGTTACATGGTGTTGTTATGGTTGGTGTTGTTGTCATGGTTTGTTACATGGTGTTGTCATGGTTTGTTACATGGTGTTGTCATGGTTTGTTACATGGTGTTGTCATGGTTTGTTACATGGTGTTGTCATGGTTTGTTACATGGTTGTGTCATGGTTTGTTGGTTTGTTATGGTGTTGTCATGGTTTGTTACATGGTGTTGTCATGGTTTGTTACATGGTGTTGTCATGGTTTGTTACATGGTGTTGTCATGGTTTGTTACATGGTGTTGTCATGGTTTGTTACATGGTGTTGTCATGGTTTGTTACATGGTGTTGTGTTGTGGTTTTTGTTGCATGGTGTTGTCATGGTTTGTTACATGGTGTTGTATGTGGTTTGTTACATGGTGTTGTCATGGTTTGTTTACATGGTGTTGTCATGGTTTGTTGGTGTGGTGTTGTCATGGTTTGTTGCATGGTGTTGTCATGGTTTGTTACATGGTGTTGTTACATGGTTTGTTTGTTATGGTGTTGTCATGGTTTGTTGCATGGTGTTGTCATGGTTTGTTTGCATGGTGTTGTCATGGTTTGTTACATGGTGTTGTCATGGTTTGTTACATGGTGTTGTCATGGTTTGTTACATGGTGTTGTCATGGTTTGTTGCATGGTGTTGTCATGGTTTGTTACATGGTGTTGTCATGGTTTGTTACATGGTGTTGTCATGGTTTGTTTTGTTACATGGTGTTGTCATGGTTTGTTACATGGTGTTGTCATGGTTTGTTGCATGGTGTTGTCATGGTTTGTTACATGGTGTTGTCATGGTTTGTTACATGGTGTTGTCATGGTTTGTTACATGGTGTTGTAGTGGTTTGTTACATGGTGTTGTCATGGTTTTACATGGTGTTGTCATGGTTTGTTACATGGTGTTGTCATGGTTTGTTACATGGTGTTGTCATGGTTTGTTACATGGTGTTGTCATGGTTTGTTGCATGGTGTTGTCATGGTTTGTTACATGGTGTTGTCATGGTTTGTTACATGGTGTTGTCATGGTTTGTTACATGGTGTTGTCATGGTTTGTTACATGGTGTTTTGTTACATGGTGTTGTTTTGCATGGTGTTTGTTACATGGTGTGGTTTGTTACATGGTGTTGTCATGGTTTGTTACATGGTGTTGTCATGGTTTGTTACATGGTGTTTGTTACATGGTTTGTTGTTACATGGTGTTGTCATGGTTTGTTACATGGTGTTGTCATGGTTTGTTACATGGTGTTGTCATGGTTTGTTACATGGTGTTGTCATGGTTTGTTACATGGTGTTGTCATGGTTTGTTACATGGTGTTGTCATGTCATGGTTTGTTGCATGGTGTTGTCATGGTTTGTTACATGGTGTTGTTTGTGGTTTGTTTGTCATGGTTTGTGTGTTGTCATGGTTTGTTACATGGTGTTGTCATGGTTTGTTACATGGTGTTGTAGTGGTTTGTTGCATGGTGTTGTCATGGTTTGTTACATGGTGTTGTCATGGTTTGTTACATGGTGTTGTCATGGTTTGTTACATGGTGTTGTCATGGTTTGTTTGTCATGGTGTTGTCATGGTTTGTTTGTTACATGGTGTTGTCATGGTTTGTTACATGGTGTTGTCATGGTTTGTTACATGGTGTTGTCATGGTTTGTTACATGGTGTTGTTTGTTGGGTTTGTCATGGTTTGTTACATGGTGTTGTCATGGTTTGTTTGCATGGTGTTGTCATGGTTTGTTTGCATGGTGTTGTCATGGTTTGTTACATGGTGTTGTCATGGTTTGTTACATGGTGTTGTCATGGTTTGTTACATGGTGTTGTCATGGTTTGTTACATGGTGTTGTCATGGTTTGTTATGGTTTTGTTGTCATGGTGTGTTACATGGTGTTGTGGTTTTGTTACATGGTGTTGTCATGGTTTGTTGCATGGTGTTGTCATGGTTTGTTACATGGTGTTGTCATGGTTTGTTACATGGTGTTGTCATGGTTTGTTACATGGTGTTGTCATGGTTTGTTACATGGTGTTGTCATGGTTTGTTACATGGTGTTGTCATGGTTTGTTGCATGGTGTTGTCATGGTTTGTTACATGGTGTTGTCATGGTTTGTTACATGGTGTTGTCATGGTTTGTTACATGGTGTTGTCATGGTTTGTTTACATGGTGTTGTCATGGTTTGTTACATGGTGTTGTCATGGTTTGTTACATGGTGTTGTCATGGTTTGTTTACATGGTGTTGTCATGGTTTGTTACATGGTGTTGTCATGGTTTGTTGCATGGTGTTGTCATGGTTTGTTGCATGGTGTTGTCATGGTTTGTTACATGGTGTTGTCATGGTTTGTTACATGGTGTTGTCATGGTTTGTTACATGGTGTTGTCATGGTTTGTTACATGGTGTTGTCATGGTTTGTTACATGGTTGTCATGGTTTTGTTACATGTTTTGTTGGTTTGGTGGTGTTGTCATGGTTTGTTACATGGTGTTGTCATGGTTGTTTGTCATGGTGTTGTCATGGTTTTGTTGTTACATGGTGTTGTCATGGTTTGTTGTTACATGGTGTTGTCATGGTTTGTTACATGGTGTTGTCATGGTTTGTTACATGGTGTTGTCATGGTTTGTTACATGGTGTTGTCATGGTTTGTTGGTGTTGTCATGGTTTGTTACATGGTGTTGTCATGGTTTGTTGCATGGTGTTGTCATGGTTTGTTACATGGTGTTGTCATGGTTTGTTACATGGTGTTGTCATGGTTTGTTACATGGTGTTGTCATGGTTTGTTACATGGTGTTGTCATGGTTTGTTACATGGTGTTGTCATGGTTTGTTACATGGTGTTGTCATGGTTTGTTACATGGTGTTGTCATGGTTTGTTACATGGTGTTGTCATGGTTTGTTACATGGTGTTGTCATGGTTTGTTACATGGTGTTGTCATGGTTTGTTACATGGTGTTGTCATGGTTTGTTACATGGTGTTGTTCATGGTTTGTTACATGGTGTTGTCATGGTTTGTTACATGGTGTTGTCATGTTGTTTGTTTGTTACATGGTGTTGTCATGGTTTGTTACATGGTGTTGTCATGGTTTGTTGGTGTTGTCATGTTTGTTACATGGTGTTGTCATGGTTTGTTACATGGTGTTGTCATGGTTTGTTACATGGTGTTGTCATGGTTTGTTACATGGTGTTGTCATGGTTTTGTTACATGGTGTTGTCATGGTTTGTTACATGGTGTTGTCATGGTTTGTTACATGTGTTGTCATGGTTTGTTACATGGTGTTGTCATGGTTTGTTACATGGTGTTGTCATGGTTTGTTACATGGTGTTGTCATGGTTTGTTACATGGTGTTGTCATGGTTTGTTACATGGTGTTGTCATGGTTTGTTACATGGTGTTGTCATGGTTTGTTACATGGTGTTGTACATGGTTTGTTTGTTACATGGTGTTGTCATGGTTTGTTACATGGTGTTGTCATGGTTGTTACATGGTGTTGTCATGGTTTGTTACATGTTGTTGTGGGTTTGTTACATGGTGTTGTCATGGTTTGTTACATGGTGTTGTCATGGTTTGTTTGTCATGGTGTTGTCATGGTTTGTTACATGGTGTTGTCATGGTTTTTACATTGTTGTCATGGTGTTGTGGTGTTGTCATGGTTTGTTACATGGTGTTGTCATGTTTGGTGTTGTCATGTTTTGTTACATGGTGTTGTCATGGTTTGTTACATGGTGTTGTTGTCATGGTTTGTTACATGGTGTTGTCATGGTTTGTTGCATGGTGTTGTCATGGTTTGTTTACATGGTGTTGTCATGGGTGTTGGTTTGTTATGGTGTTGTCATGGTTTGTTACATGGTGTTGTCATGGTTTGTTACATGGTGTTGTCATGGTTTGTTACATGGTGTTGTCATGGTTTGTTACATGGTGTTTTGTTATGGGTTGTTTGTGGTTTGGTGTTGTCATGGTTTGTTGTTGTCATGGTTTGTTGTCATGTCATGTTTGTTACATGGTGTTGTCATGGTTTGTTGCATGGTGTTGTCATGGTTTGTTGCATGGTGTTGTCATGGTTTGTTACATGGTGTTGTCATGGTTTGTTACATGGTGTTGTCATGGTTTGTTACATGGTGTTGTCATGGTGTCATGGTTTGTTACATGGTGTTGTCATGGTTTGTTACATGGTGTTGTCATGGTTTGTTACATGGTGTTGTCATGGTTTGTTACATGGTGTTGTCATGGTTTGTTACATGGTGTTGTTTGTTACATGGTTTGTTGGTTTGTGGTGTTGTCATGGTTTGTTACATGGTGTTGTCATGGTTTGTTACATGGTGTTGTCATGGTTTGTTACATGGTGTTGTCATGGTTTGTTACATGGTGTTGTCATGGTTTGTTACATGGTGTTGTTACATGGTTTGTTACATGGTGTTGTTGTCATGGTTTGTTACATGGTGTTGTCATGGTTTGTTACATGGTGTTGTCATGGTTTGTTACATGGTGTTGTCATGGTTTGTTACATGGTGTTGTCATGGTTTGTTTGTCATGGTTTGTCATGGTTTGTTTTGCATGGTGTTGTCATGGTTTGTTACATGGTGTTGTCAGTGGTTTGTTACATGGTGTTGTCATGGTTTGTTGCATGGTGTTGTCATGGTTTGTTGTCATGGTGTTGTCATGGTTTGTTTGTTGCATGGTGTTGTCATGGTTTTGTTACATGGTGTTGTCATGGTTTGTTACATGGTGTTGTCATGGTTTGTTACATGGTGTTGTCATGGTTTGTTACATGGTGTTGTCATGGTTTGTTTACATGGTGTTGTTGGTTTGTTACATGGTGTTGTCATGGTTTGTTACATGGTGTTGTCATGGTTTGTTACATGGTGTTGTCATGGTTTGTTGTCATGGTTGGTGTTGTCATGGTTTGTTACATGGTGTTGTCATGGTTTGTTACATGGTGTTGTCATGGTTTGTTACATGGTGTTGTCATGGTTTGTTACATGGTGTTGTCATGGTTTGTTACATGGTGTTGTCATGGTTTGTTGCATGGTGTTGTCATGGTTTGTTTGTTACATGGTGTTGTCATGGTTTGTTTTGTTACATGGTGTTGTAGTGGTTTGTTACATGGTGTTGTCATGGTTTGTTACATGGTGTTGTCATGGTTTGTTTGCATGGTGTTGTCATGGTTTGTTACATGGTGTTGTCATGGTTTGTTACATGGTGTTGTCATGGTTTGTTACATGGTGTTGTCATGGTTTGTTACATGGTGTTGTCATGGTTTGTTGCATGGTGTTGTCATGGTTTGTTACATGGTGTTGTCATGGTTTGTTACATGGTGTTGTCATGGTTTGTTGCATGGTGTTGTCATGGTTTGTTACATGGTGTTGTCATGGTTTGTTACATGGTGTTGTCATGGTTTGTTACATGGTGTTGTCATGGTTTGTTACATGGTGTTGTCATGGTTTGTTACATGGTGTTGTCATGGTTTGTTACATGGTGTTGTCATGGTTTGTTACATGGTGTTTGTCATGGTTTGTTACATGGTGTTGTCATGGTTTGTTACATGGTGTTGTCATGGTTTGTTACATGGTGTTGTCATGGTTTGTTACATGGTGTTGTCATGGTTTGTTACATGGTGTTGTATGGTTTGTTACATGGTGTTGTCATGGTTTGTTACATGGTGTTGTCATGGTTTGTTACATGGTGTTGTCATGGTTTGTTACATGGTGTTGTCATGGTTTGTTACATGGTGTTGTCATGGTTTGTTACATGGTGTTGTCATGGTTTGTTACATGGTGTTGTCATGGTTTGTTACATGGTTGTCATGGTTTGTTACATGGTGTTGTCATGGTTTGTTACATGGTGTTGTTACATGGTTTGTGTTTGTTGCATGGTGTTGTCATGGTTTGTTACATGGTGTTGTCATGGTTTGTTACATGGTGTTGTCATGGTTTGTTTTGTTGGTGTTGTCATGGTTTGTTACATGGTGTTGTCATGGTTTGTTACATGGTGTTGTCATGGTTTGTTACATGGTGTTGTCATGGTTTGTTTGTTACATGGTGTTGTCATGGTTTGTTACATGGTGTTGTCATGGTTTGTTACATGGTGTTGTCATGGTTTTGTTACATGGTGTTGTTATGGGTTTGTTGGTTTGTGGTGTTGTCATGGTTTGTTACATGGTGTTGTCATGGTTTGTTACATGGTGTTGTCATGGTTTGTTTACATGGTGTTGTCATGGTTTGTTACATGGTGTTGTCATGGTTTGTTACATGGTGTTGTCATGGTTTGTTACATGGTGTTGTCATGTTTGTTACATGGTTTGTTTTGTTATGGTGTTGTCATGGTTTGTTACATGGTGTTGTCATGGTTTGTTACATGGTGTTGTCATGGTTGTTGTGTTGTCATGGTTTGTTACATGTTGTCATGTTTGTTACATGGTGTTGTCATGGTTTGTTACATGTGTTGTCATGGTTTGTTACATGGTGTTGTCATGGTTTGTTACATGGTGTTGTCATGGTTTGTTACATGGTGTTGTCATGGTTTGTTTACATGGTGTTGTCATGGTTTGTTACATGGTGTTGTCATGGTTTGTTACATGGTGTTGTCATGGTTTGTTTACATGGTGTTGTCATGGTTTGTTACATGGTGTTGTCATGGTTTGTTACATGGTGTTGTCATGGTTTGTTACATGGTGTTGTCATGGTTTGTTACATGGTGTTGTCATGGTTTGTTACATGGTGTTGTCATGGTTTGTTACATGGTGTTGTTTGTTACATGGTTTGTTTTTTTACATGGTGTTGTCATGGTTTGTTACATGGTGTTGTCATGGTTTGTTACATGGTGTTGTCATGGTTTGTTACATGGTGTTGTCATGGTTTGTTACATGGTGTTGTCATGGTTTGTTTGCATGGTGTTGTCATGGTTTGTTACATGGTGTTGTTTGTTACATGTTGTCATGGTTTGTTACATGGTGTTGTCATGGTTTGTTACATGGTGTTGTCATGGTTTGTTACATGGTGTTGTCATGGTTTGTTACATGGTGTTGTCATGGTTTGTTACATGGTGTTGTCATGTTTGTTGGTGTTGTCATGGTTTGTTACATGGTGTTGTCATGGTTTGTTACATGGTGTTGTCATGGGTTGTTGGTTGGTGTTGTCATGGTTTGTGGTGTTGTCATGGTTTGTTACATGGTGTTGTCATGGTTTGTTACATGGTGTTGTCATGGTTTGTTACATGGTGTTGTCATGGTTTGTTACATGGTGTTGTCATGGTTTGTTACATGGTGTTGTCATGGTTTGTTGCATGGTGTTGTCATGGTTTGTTAC
The DNA here is from genome assembly GCA_033675265.1 of Actinostola sp. cb2023. NCBI lineage: Eukaryota > Metazoa > Cnidaria > Anthozoa > Actiniaria > Actinostolidae > Actinostola > Actinostola sp. cb2023. Next base: position 113,232 of record JAUJYZ010001534.1, on the reverse strand, counting down.
ATGGTGTTGTCATGGTTTGTTACATGGTGTTGTCATGGTTTGTTACATGGTGTTGTCATGGTGTTGTCATGGTTTGTTACATGGTGTTGTCATGGTTTGTTACATGGTGTTGTCATGGTTTGTTACATGGTGTTTGTCATGGTTTGTTACATGGTGTTGTCATGGTTTGTTACATGGTGTTGTCATGGTTTGTTACATGGTGTTGTCATGGTTTGTTACATGGTGTTGTCATGGTTTGTTACATGGTGTTGTCATGGTTTGTTACATGGTGTGTCATGGTTTGTTACATGGTGTTGTTGGTTTGTTACATGGTGTTGTCATGGTTTGTTACATGGTGTTGTCATGGTTTGTTACATGGTGTTGTCATGGTTTGTTGCATGGTGTTGTCATGGTTTGTTACATGGTGTTGTCATGGTTTGTTGCATGGTGTTGTCATGGTTTGTTACATGGTGTTGTCATGGTTTGTTACATGGTGTGGTTTCATGGTTTGTGGTACATGGTGTTGTCATGGTTTGTTACATGGTGTTGTTGGTTTGTTACATGGTGTTGTCATGGTTTGTTACATGGTGTTGTCATGGTTTGTTACATGGTGTTGTCATGGTTTGTTACATGGTGTTGTCATGGTTTGTTACATGGTGTTGTCATGGTTTGTTACATGGTGTTGTCATGGTTTGTTACATGGTGTTGTCATGGTTTGTTACATGGTGTTGTCATGGTTTGTGGTTTGTTACATGGTGTTGTCATGGTTTGTTACATGGTGTTGTCATGGTTTGTTACATGGTGTTGTCATGGTTTGTTACATGGTGTTGTCATGGTTTGTTACATGGTGTTGTCATGGTTTGTTACATGGTGTTGTCATGGTTTGTTACATGGTGTTGTCATGGTTTGTTACATGGTGTTGTCATGGTTTTGTTGGTGTTGTCATGGTGTTGTCATGGTTTGTTACATGGTGTTGTCATGGTTTGTTACATGGTGTTGTCATGGTTTGTTACATGGTGTTGTCATGGTTTGTTACATGGTGTTGTCATGGTTTGTTACATGGTGTTGTCATGGTTTGTTACATGGTGTTGTCATGGTTTGTTACATGGTGTTGTCATGTCATGGTTTGTTACATGGTGTTGTCATGGTTTGTTACATGGTGTTGTCATGGTTTGTTACATGGTGTTGTCATGGTTTGTTGTCATGGTGTTGTCATGGTTTGTTACATGGTGTTGTCATGGTTTGTTACATGGTGTTGTCATGGTTTGTTACATGGTGTTGTCATGGTTTGTTACATGGTGTTGTCATGGTTTGTTACATGGTGTTGTCATGGTTTGTTACATGGTGTTGTCATGGTTTGTTACATGGTGTTGTCATGGTTTGTTACATGGTGTTGTCATGGTTTGTTACATGGTGTTGTCATGGTTTGTTACATGGTGTTGTTTGTTTGTTACATGGTGTTGTCATGGTTTGTTACATGGTGTTGTCATGGTTTGTTGTTACATGGTGTTGTCATGGTTTGTTTACATGGTGTTGTCATGGTTTGTTGCATTGGTGTTGTCATGGTTTGTTACATGGTGTTGTCATGGTTTGTTACATGGTGTTGTCATGGTTTGTTACATGGTGTTGTCATGGTTTGTTACATGGTGTTGTCATGGTTTGTTACATGGTGTTGTCATGGTTTGTTACATGGTGTTGTTTGTTACATGGTTTGTTTGTTACATGGTGTTGTCATGGTTTGTTACATGGTGTTGTCATGGTTTGTTACATGGTGTTGTCATGGTTTGTTACATGGTGTTGTCATGGTTTGTTACATGGTGTTGTCATGGTTTGTTTGCATGGTGTTGTATGGTTTGTTACATGGTGTTGTCATGGTGGTTTGTTACATGGTGTTGTCATGGTTTGTTGTGTTGTCATGGTGTTACATGGTGTTGTCATGGTTTGTTACATGGTGTTGTCATGGTTTGTTTGTTATGGTGTTGTCATGGTTTGTTACATGGTGTTGTCATGGTTTGTTACATGGTGTTGTCATGGTTTGTTACATGGTGTTGTCATGGTTTGTTACATGGTGTTGTCATGGGTTTGTTACATGGTGTTGTCATGGTTTGTTACATGGTGTTGTCATGGTTTGTTACATGGTGTTGTCATGGTTTGTTACATGGTGTTGTCATGGTTTGTTACATGGTGTTGTCATGGTTTGTTACATGGTGTTGTTTGTTATGGTTTGTTTGTACATGGTGTTGTCATGGTTTGTTACATGGTGTTGTCATGGTTTGTTACATGGTGTTGTCATGGTTTGTTACATGGTGTTGTCATGGTTTGTTACATGGTGTTGTCATGGTTTGTTACATGGTGTTGTCATGGTTTGTTACATGGTGTTGTCATGGTTTGTTACATGGTGTTGTCATGGTTTGTTACATGGTGTTGTCATGGTTTGTTACATGGTGTTGTCATGGTTTGTTACATGGTGTTGTCATGGTTTGTTACATGGTGTTGTGTTACATGGTTTTTGTTACATGGTGTTGTCATGGTTTGTTGGTGTTGTCATGGTTTGTTACATGGTGTTGTTGGTTTGTTACATGGTGTTGTCATGGTTTGTTGGGTGTTGTCATGGTTTGTTACATGGTGTTGTCATGGTTTGTTACATGGTGTTGTCATGGTTTGTTACATGGTGTTGTCATGGTTTGTTACATGGTGTTGTTTGTTACATGGTTTGTTACATGGTGTTGTCATGGTTTGTTACATGGTGTGTCATGGTTTGTTACATGGTGTTGTTGGTTTGTTACATGGTGTTGTCATGGTTTGTTACATGGTGTTGTCATGGTTTGTTACATGGTGTTGTCATGGTTTGTTACATGGTGTTGTCATGGTTTGTTACATGGTGTTGTCATGGTTTGTTACATGGTGTTGTCATGGTTTGTTACATGGTGTTGTCATGGTTTGTTACATGGTGTTGTCATGGTTTGTTACATGGTGTTGTCATGGTTTGTTACATGGTGTTGTTGGTTTGTTACATGGTTTGTTTGTTACATGGTGTTGTCATGGTTTGTTACATGGTGTTGTCATGGTTTGTTACATGGTGTTTGTTACATGGTTTGTTACATGGTGTTGTCATGGTTTGTTTTGTTATGGTGTTGTCATGGTTTGTTACATGGTGTTGTCATGGTTTGTTACATGGTGTTGTCATGGTTTGTTACATGGTGTTGTAGTGGTTTGTTACATGGTGTTGTCATGGTTTGTTACATGGTGTTGTGGTTTGTTGGTGTTGTTATGGTTTGTACATGGTGTTGTCATGGTTTGTTACATGGTGTTGTCATGGTTTGTTACATGGTGTTGTCATGGTTTGTTACATGGTGTTGTCATGGTTTGTTACATGGTGTTGTCATGGTTTGTTACATGGTGTTGTCATGGTTTGTTACATGGTGTTGTCATGGTTTGTTGGTGTGGTGTTGTTACATGGTGGTTTGTTACATGGTGTTGTCATGGTTTGTTACATGGTGTTGTCATGGTTTGTTACATGGTGTTGTCATGGTTTGTTACATGGTGTTGTCATGTCATGGTTACATGGTGTTGTCATGGTTTGTTACATGGTGTTGTCATGGTTTGTTACATGGTTGTCATGGTTTGTTACATGGTGTTGTCATGGTTTGTTACATGGTGTTGTCATGGTTTGTTACATGGTGTTGTCATGGTTTGTTACATGGTGTTGTCATGGTTTGTTACATGGTGTTGTCATGGTTTGTTGCATGGTGTTGTCATGGTTTGTTACATGGTGTTGTCATGGTTTGTTACATGGTGTTGTCATGGTTTGTTACATGGTGTTGTTGGTTTGTTACATGGTGTTCATGGTTTGTACATGGTGTTGTCATGGTTTGTTTACATGGTGTTGTCATGTTTGTGGGTGTTGTCATGGTTTGTTACATGGTGTTGTCATGGTTTGTTACATGGTGTTGTCATGGTTTGTTACATGGTGTTGTCATGGTTTGTTACATGGTGTTGTCATGGTTTGTTACATGGTGTTGTCATGGTTTGTTACATGGTGTTGTCATGGTTTGTTACATGGTGTTGTCATGGTTTGTTACATGGTGTTGTCATGGTTTGTTACATGGTGTTGTCATGGTTTGTTACATGGTGTTGTCATGGTTTGTTACATGGTGTTGTCATGGTTTGTTACATGGTGTTGTCATGGTTTGTTACATGGTGTTGTCATGGTTTGTTACATGGTGTTGTCATGGTTTGTTACATGGTGTTGTCATGGTTTGTGGTGTTGTCATGGTTTGTTACATGGTGTTGTCATGGTTTGTTACATGGTGTTGTCATGGTTTGTTACATGGTGTTGTCATGGTTTGTTACATGGTGTTGTCATGGTTTGTTACATGGTGTTGTCATGGTTTGTTGCATGGTGTTGTCATGGTTTGTTACATGGTGTTGTCATGGTTTGTTACATGGTGTTGTCATGGTTTGTTACATGGTGTTGTCATGGTTTGTTGCATGGTGTTGTCATGGTTTGTTGCATGGTGTTGTCATGGTTTGTTACATGGTGTTGTCATGGTTTGTTACATGGTGTTGTAGTGGTTTGTTACATGGTGTTGTCATGGTTTGTTACATGGTGTTGTCATGGTTTGTTACATGGTGTTGTCATGGTTTGTTACATGGTGTTGTCATGGTTTGTTACATGGTGTTGTCATGGTTTGTTACATGGTGTTGTAGTGGTTTGTTACATGGTGTTGTCATGGTTTGTTGCATGGTGTTGTCATGGTTTGTTACATGGTGTTGTAGTGGTTTGTTGCATGGTGTTGTCATGGTTTGTTACATGTTGTCATGGTGGTTTGTCATGGTTTGTTACATGGTGTTGTCATGGTTTGTTACATGGTGTTGTCATGGTTTGTTACATGGTTGTCATGGTTTGTTTGTTACATGGTGTTTGTTATGGTTTGTTGGTTTGTTATGGTGTTGTTTGTTACATGGTGTTGTTTGTTTGTTACATGGTGTTGTCATGGTTTGTTACATGGTGTTGTCATGGTTTGTTACATGGTGTTGTCATGGTTTGTTACATGGTGTTGTCATGGTTTGTTACATGGTGTTGTCATGGTTTGTTACATGGTGTTGTCATGGTTTGTTACATGGTGTTGTCATGGTTTGTTGCATGGTGTTGTCATGGTTTGTTACATGGTGTTGTCATGGTTTGTTACATGGTGTTGTCATGGTTTGTTACATGGTGTTGTCATGGTTTGTTACATGGTGTTGTCATGGTTTGTTACATGGTGTTGTTGGTTTGTTACATGGTGTTGTCATGGTTTGTTACATGGTGTTGTCATGGTTTGTTACATGGTGTTGTCATGGTTTGTTACATGGTGTTGTAGTGGTTTGTTACATGGTGTTGTCATGGTTTGTTGCATGGTGTTGTCATGGTTTGTTACATGGTGTTGTAGTGGTTTGGTTTGTCATGGTGTTGTCATGTCATGGTTTGTTACATGGTGTTGTCATGGTTTGTTTGTCATGGTGTTGTCATGGTTTGTTACATGGTGTTGTCATGGTTTGTTACATGGTGTTGTAATGGTTTGTTGCATGGTGTTGTCATGGTTTGTTACATGGTGTTGTCATGGTTTGTTACATGGTGTTGTCATGGTTTTGTTACATGGTGTTGTAGTGGTTTGTTTGTTACATGGTGTTGTCATGGTTTGTTGCATGGTGTTGTCATGGTTTGTTACATGGTGTTGTAGTGGTTTGTTGCATGGTGTTGTCATGGTTTGTTACATGGTGTTGTCATGGTTTGTTACATGGTGTTGTCATGGTTTTGTCATTGCATGGTGTTGTCATGGTTTGTTACATGGTGTTGTCATGGTTTGTTACATGGTGTTGTCATGGTTTGTTACATGGTGTTGTCATGGTTATTGCATGGTGTTGTCATGGTTTGTTACATGGTGTTGTCATGGAAATTATATTTCTCCGCGAAGTTATGAACGATTTATATTCTGAAAAAACATCAAAACGAGGCTTGCAACTCATGACGGCAAAATCCCATACTAAATTCTATAAATGTCAACCCCGATATCTTTTTGAGATTTTATCCTATACCATCGAAACTTTCCAGAAATGTTCTTGCAGACAAACTCTATCAGATCATATAGGCTGTTTGCACCAGAAAGAAACCAGTTTGCTGATCTTAATAAGGTCCTTTTGAGGCATCCCTTTTAGCCTCCACCTGCATGCTAGCACTAGCGCGCTGTTAGTTTTGAATTGTGTGGGCTCGTATTTTAACGTTTTCCATCACACTGAAGAAGGTCTCTGGTCAGAGAGACCGAAACGTCTGTTTGAAAAATAACGTTTCCATATAAACTTCAGGTCAGAGACAACACCTATATTCTTATTAACACTCTTTATATTTAGTTGGTAAGTTTATTTATTTATTTACAAAACTTCCACCATACCAAATAACAGGAGAAAAAAAGAAAAATTCATAATAAGATAATTATAAGATGTATGGCGAGGGCTATACAGCAGAGCTAAGCTCTACATCAAGTTCGCCCAGGTGAAACAAAAGAAATGAATCAAATCAAGTTGCAATTTTGATGCCTGAAATACAACTCTTTCATTCTAAATTACAACTTATTTTTATGAAGAATTTTGAATTTAATAAAATTAGAAATCTGTATATTGATAATAAAAAATAGAAAATGATGCTAATTAGTGTTTTTTTAAATCGCACTATTTTTACCCAATCAGATTGCAGGATTTACATAGTGTCTTTATATCTGACATAGATTCGTCCTAATTTGCATACTACTTTAACTAAATTGGATTTTCTTGGCCAAAGTTATTTAAATCTTGAATATTTTTGCAGAAAATATGAAATGAAGATACGGATTTCTTAAGCCGTTTAATAAACTCACAGATCGCTTCGCGTCGTGGTTTTATATCTGATAAAACACTCCTGCTCGTTTATATACAGTACTTGTACACCCTTATACAGTACTTACAACACTGCAAGTTTTCCTTAATTTCTATAGGGTGAAATTTCTATATGCCGTGAAAATAGTATTTCAAATTCAAATGGACGAGATAATAAACAAACCACAAAACCTGTATTTATTATTAGGGTGTTTTTAAAATAGCTATTGAATGGGTGTATGATCGATAAGCAATGACGAGCTGTCATTTATTAACACCAGTGGTCCATTGAATCAAGGGTTCAAGCGTGAACAACTTCGTATTGACAGCTGGCTTGTACATTATACATGAACCTTGTACTTGAAGAACGGGGATTTGGACAATTAAAGACAGAAGGAGGAGGGATAGCCTCCTTTGCGGACGTTCTTGGGGGCGGGCTGGGAGAAGAAAATAAGCGAGATACGAAAAAACTTAATTGGAGTGCGGGGTTTTGGAGAAGTTCAAAAAGAGAGGAGATTGAATTGTTATTATTATTACACGAGTACCACACGAGTACCACACGAGTACCACACGAGTACCACACGAGTACCACACGACGCACTACACGACGTACTTACTACATGACGCACCACACGAGTACCACACAAATACCACACGACGCGCCACACGACGCACCACACGAGTACCACACGAGTACCACACGAGTACCACACGACGCACCACACACGAGTATCACACGACGCACCACACGACGTACTTACTACATGACGCACCACACGAGTACCACACAAATACCACACGACGCGCCACACGACGCACCACACGAGTACCACACGAGTACCACACGACGCACCACACGAGTACCACACGAGTACCACACGACGCACCACACGAGTACCACACGAGCACCACACGACGCACCACACGAGTACCACACGAGTACCACACGACGCACCACACACGAGTATGACACGACGCACCACACGAGTACCACACGAGTACCACACAACGCACCTCAGATCAAAATCGACAAGTCATCACTTGTGTTGTGAGTAGTTCAAAGTGTTCTACAACATTTTTGTGTAGGGCGCGCAGTGCGTTGAAAGACACGCACTTGAATTTTTATCGCTGTGTTGGCGATCTTAAAGTAAGTCGAAAAGTTATTTAAAAACAAACCATAGTTTGATAGTGCTCTCGCTGTTCGGCAATAACGACGGATCGACAGCTCGACATTTGTGGATGTGAAGAGATTTAAAAAAACTGTTTTAATCCGAGGAAGTTCATGCTAATCCTGTGAACAGGTTCGTTGATGTCCTATGAGCTCCATCATTTAGTCGGTAATCATTCATCAGCTTTTATAAGTCATGACACTATCTAGCCTAGAATCATTGATAGATACAATGCACTATACTGTACGCCCATCAGATGGCACTATGTTGCGTACTGGAACAACTTCATCTGTTTCTATATTCTGTTTTAGCGGGTTGAGACGACGTGGTGGTTGCAGCAATACTGACAGAGGTACGTTACTTATGCCCCATTCACACCAAAACTTGTTTAGCTAAACTGGGTTTTTCTAGCTTCTATAATCTATAAGTTACATATTATTATTATTATTATTATTATTATTATTATTATTATTATTATTATTATTATTATTATTATTATTATTATTATTATTATTATTATTATTATTATTATTATTATTATTATTATTATTATTATTATCTGATCATGAGAGCATCTAATTTCACAAAAATCATACTATCTGGTATTTATACTGTGCAACACAAAGGACAGTTTACCAGCAGTTATGCAGCGTTTGTAGATAATTTCCTAAACCTGTTTAGTTAAACCACTTTAAAACATGTTTTAGCCTCGGTGTGAATAAGTTTGTTATGTTTTAGTAGGTAACAGTAAACACGCACTTATTAAGCGAGTTGTGAGAGGGCGCTATTTTACTTTAATACGAACCAGAACTACACAAGGAAGTAGATATTTGGCATGTATTTGCGGCTCATTGACACAGTGGAGGAAGGTACTCAACATAACTCAACATAACTTAAAATAGCCTCACTGACCTCTAAACCCTGTTTTAGTGTAGAAAGTCAATTTAACTTATAAACCTTTCCTAGTGCAAATAGCGGAATTTGCTACGCTGGTTCATTTTAAATTACCAAATCGAACGATCGGTTCGCTTGGTTCAGTGCTGGAAGGCTTCGCTTCTCGGTCTACTGTTTATTTTTCGCACCATCTCTCAGCCGCGGACTGATTATCAGCCGATATACCAGGGATTTATTGACTAATTCTCTTTACAAATGTATTTAGACACAGACTAGAATGCTCAAGAATTATATTGCGTGTATTAAATTGGTGATCGAATGATATTCCGAAGATATTCCGAAGATTTTCCAAAATATTCCGAAGATATTCCGGTTTAATTTCACGTGATTTTTAAGATGGCGTTCAAAATCAACGCAACCGCACCAAAATGAGCCCGCGCGCTTTTATTGTGACAACCGCAATACGTCGCCACCACAGGAAACCCAAACCGCAATCACATCAGCACCACAGGAAGCCCAATTTCTATGGTGACACAGGGTTCCCAATACGCTTAACACATGTTGGGTTGTCGTGCATAGCGAACATCAGTTTTGCATTGTTTTATCTTGTATAGTTAGCTCTCGCCAACGGGGACACCATAGGATTATTTTCATTAAATAATAATAATAATAATGATAATAATAATAATAATAGTAATAATAATAATAATAATTTATTTCTAGTGTATTCCAACAAATCTCAAAAAATATATTAATAACAGACTCTGTAGCTTTTCTAGCAACACCGGGAGTATCCAGCTCTCGTCGCTCTCGTCCGCAATTGATCAAAATACAATAGCAGCACTACCAAATAAGGACTAACACAGTTAATTACCAAATAAGGAATCTACCGGAAGTAGAACATGCATGTCTAGTTACAAACGAAGTCTTAGAAGCTATAGGGCTATAGCGCCACCACTTTTTGTCCACAGGTAATAAAATGCTTAAAGGGGGACTAGTACGTAAATCGTTCAAAGTTTGATTTAGCTGAAACTTCACTGAAATAATCTCAAAGACCCATACAATCACTGGTTAATTTTTTTCTCAAAAATTTCAATGGGAAGTAATGCATTTTTATGAATCTTTAGAGGTGTCAGTGACGTCACTTACTCAACCGAAACAATGATCACGGCTTCGCTCCGTACATTTCTTCATGTTTAATGTCTTGAATTATTTTATTTCTATGAAGCTAAACGTTTGTGTGAAGGAGTTTTCTTACCTTATATGTGCTTAGGATTGATTGTTTGACTAGTTTTCTTCAATGCAGAGCTGTTATCTGAACAAACCGTTGAGATATTTTGATCACAAAATACAAAGAAATGTATGGAGCTGAGTTTGGGTTGAGTAAGTGACGTCACTGACACCTCTAAAGATTCATAAAAATGGATTACTTCCCGTTGGAATTTTTGAAAAAAAAATTAACCAGTGATTGTATGGGTCTATGAGATTATTTCAGTGAAGTTTCAGCTAAGTCAAATTTTGAACGATTTACGTACTAGTCCCCCTTTAAGGAAATTTAAAAACTGGTATCGTCATTGCGACCCTTGTACGGAAGAAAAAGCTTAACCACACCACTTTTAAGCTTGCTCCGCGGGCCCTGCATAAACGTGCAGACATCGCTTTCACATATTTCGTTCTACATTCTATTCTTCTAAACACCCAACTGAGTCCTCATTTTTGATGGAGGGAAGAAAGAGTTCCCGTAGACAAATCCGGGAGAGAACGAACTCACGAACTCTCCTCAGTACATGTACTCTTCTATGCTATTTATCTCGGTATAAAGGTTCCCTTCTTTGGAGTCACACTAGTGATTTACTTAGATAACAAGTGAGGAAGCTCTGATTTCCGTCTTCAGAAATAACGTGTTTGCGGTTTTTGGCAAGGATTGTAATCCGTACTTCGTGGGATACTTTGTATCCCTTCGGTACCACGCCCTCTGCGACCTTTCCCGAGACATTCATTTGGACTGAACAAATTAGAGACGTTCAACATCTGTGATGAACTGAGTGAAATTATATCAAAATGCTGTAGCTTGACTGACTTACAATGTTTCTATAACAACGGTTCTATAGGATGGATACGGGAGGTTGCGGTATAGTAATAAAGCTCGGGAGGGGGGGGGGGGGGGGGGGGGGGGGGGGTACTCAACAAAGTTTGATAATAATATCAAATACGGGGAGGCTCCGCCCCGTGGTCCAATCTCTTGCCCTTTTATATACCATTTTTGGCAGAAAAGGTAACCCTTTCATATACCTTTCATAGAAAATGGCATCCTTTTCACATGTTGTAATGACAAAGGAAAGATAGAAAAACGCCTTGGCGAATAATCGAGCGATTCTTACTATACTGTGTTGAGGTGGCGGATCTCACTAATCAACCGCGAAAGGCCTTCTGCCAAGGTTGTGGATAGTGTAATCGTAACGATAGTCCAGTGAAAAAGTGGATATTGAATCGTTGTAATCCTGTGTGGAGGTGGCGGATCTCACTTATTCAACCGCGAAAGGCCTTCTGCCAAGGTTGTGGATAGTGTAATCGTAACGATAGTCCAGTGGAAAAGTGGATATGAAATCAGTGTAATCCTGTGTGGAGGTGGCGGATCTCACTAATCAACCACGAAAGGCCTTCTGCCAAGGTTGTGGGTAGTATAATCGTAACGATAGTCCAGTGGAAAAGTGGATATGAAATCAGTGTAATCCTGTGTGGAGGTGGCGGATCTCACTTATTCAACCGCGAAAGGCCTTCTGCCAAGGTTGTGGAAAAGTGGATATCAAATGGAAATCTTGTAAGGTGGTAATCTTGTGGCAAAGGGAGAAGGAAGTCAATTGTAACTTTGCGATAAGACAGTGACTATGGTGACTAAAGCTCATTAGTCCGGTCACTGACGGTCAAGGTTACTGGCCACGATTTGCATTGCTTCAAAACATCTCTAAGACAGAACTCCGGGGGGGGAAGCCGGCGGGGGGGGGGAGGGGCGAGGACTCCCGTATAAAAGTATCGGGGATGCTCGTCGTATCTTTTAGGGGTTAAAATAAGCGATTATGTATCTTTTAGGGTATGAAATGAAAATCTTGAACCTCCCTCTTACTTTGCTATATTTTAGCTATAGGGTGCTGAAAAAGAAAATCCATGTATTAAATATAGATAATAGTCAGGTGACCAGGATGCATGGCAACAGTATTTTAATCGAACACTAAACCCCGCAAACAGTGCGTTATGTTTATGTATGGTATCTTTTAGGAAAACTACGTGCACGCCCATTAAAAAACACTCTCGGTATCGAGATCTTTTAGGGATATTTTTGAAAATTTCCGACGAGCATTTCCGATAATTTTATACCGGAGCCTCCCAAAATCGCCGGTTCGACGCGGCTAGTATATGATGAGTCGAGACTGGTACCTGGTACCTAAGGTTTTTTTAATCGATTATTACCCAATTAGCCAGTGACGATATGTATGATCACACAATAAGTATCGCTCGTTCTGAGTTTTTGGAGACTGAGACGAAAACAATAATCAGTTTCCATATATGGAATTTAGTTACCAAATAAGGAAATGGTCGGAGGCAGAACACGAACATCACTTTTCCCACGTCGTTGTTTGATATGACATCGTTGTTTTGAGATCGCGCATGCGTCGTTGTGTAGATTCTTTTAGCACTAGTCCCACATTGTTTAGCCACTGCTATTCGAAGTATTTGCACACTTGCCGAGACTTCAAGAGAAACCATTTACTAGAGATTACAAGCCAACTCAGCACGCATTCTGCTCAGGTCTGCGATTCTGTTGTGCATCTAATTAACACCACTGTTCAACTCTCAGCGGTCATCATTCCTATATTCTGGATGGCGTGAATTCTTCCAAGCTCAATGAGCCATTTATCATGTAATTTCAAAACTCATAGGACAAAAAAATGATTATCATAGCTGGAAAGAGCTCGTTGAAATTAGTAAAAATGTGAAGTTTGGAAAAGATCGCTTCCCAAATTGCGAAGATGATGAATTTTCAAAAATCGAAATTTTCTATGGAAACCTTGGGAAATCAGTTTTCATACAAAATTTCGATTTTTGAAAATTCATATCTTCGCAATTTGTGAAGCGTTCTTTTCCAAACTTCACATTTTTACTAATTTCAACGAGCTCTTTCCAGCTATGATAATCATTTTTTTGTCCTATGAGTTTTGAAATTACATGATAAACCCTCATTCTCAGATCCATTCGTGTTGGCAACGAGTTGAAGCAGTAGTAAATCCGATATGGTTGGGCGGGTTTTGGTCGGCCTCGTGTTGTTACTAGCCGATGGTAGCAGCTAAAGAGCGAGAATTCTTCCGTTGTTAAAACAGGAAGGAAGAACGATGAGATCCATTATGGTCATCACTGTTTTCCTTGGTGACAGATTGAGACAAGTTTGATTTACGTTGTAGTCTTTGTAGAGCATTTTTCTGAGGAAAGTCTTAGAAACAAGCCAGCATTCCCAGAACACTAAAGACCTGTAAAAACTACTAGAGGTTCTGAGGATATTTTTGTATATATTTTTATATATTATTGCAAGCATATTTTTTTCAAGCATATTTTTTATTTATTTATTTTTATATATTTTCCAAGCATATTTTTTGGATATATACAGCTATTTCAAAAAACGTTGAAAATTGAATACTGAATAGTGCATTCCAAGACCAAAGGGCATTGTGGGCCTCGTTATTTTGAAATAACTGAAAAGTAAATATACAGCGATTTGTTCGCCATATGGAGCTAGTATATTGTTTCTGATGGAATACACAAAAAATAAAATAAATTATTATTATTTATATTACTTTAGACAATATTACACGAGTCCCAAAATGCATTTCGGTCTTGGAATACACTATTTAGAATTATCAACGTTTATTGAAATAGCTGTATATATATTTCAAGCATATGCTTAACGTAATTCCTTCTAGTTAATATGTGCCCAGTATGAGGTGCCGAGAGGCAGACATTCCACTTAGCTGTTCAATTCTATGATATAAAGATTAGTCTGAGATGAGATTCCTGGTGTTGTGTTATATACTTACATGTTATTATACGCAGCGACTTAATGGTCCTACCTCGGGATCAGTAAGACACTTTGAATGCGTAATGTGTGTGAGAGATAATCAAGATTAGGAGAATACTCCCTGCTAAGGAGAAGGCGAGAGTAAAGGAGTAAAGTAGGCTTGGCTCGCACGTGGGGTAAATACTTATTCAGTGTTTCAATACGCTCTATTCTCATTAATACTTTTAATTATATTTTACATTGACTCTCGTGATCAATACTGAATGCCGACTACCTTTCGTATCCAACCACCTCCCCAAAACGACCGCAATGTCTGGCTACCATATTCAAATTATTGCCACCCTCTTGTAAGCGACGACCTCCCGTAAGCGACCACCTCCCGTAAGCGACCACCTCCTGTAAGCGACCACCTCCCGTAAGCGACCACCTCCTGTAAGCGACCACTATATAGTTTGTCAGCAAGGATGGTCGCTTAAGAGAGGTTGGTTTGTGAGCTTGAGGGGTTCCATTTACTTCTCTCTCATTTACGTGTCATGAATATCTCAAGGAAATCAGTTTTTCTGTCACTTCCTGTAGTTCAATTGTAGCCCCACAGTGCGTACATTTTCTAGCTAGCATCCGTTCACCCTGGTGTGCATTGACTAATGGCGCGCTGGCTCATCTGTTGTCTGCTCTACAACAAGTCACGTTAACAAGCTTTGGTATTTTGGTAATTTAGTAAATACACAAACCAGTAATTCATCAAAATCAGTTAGAAATATCGTGAAAAGGTTATACGAGGGTGTTGCTTTCCTGTGCGCTCTTTAGGTGATTGAGTCCATTGCATGCATCCATGATGTTCAGTCTAGGACGCAGCTAAATTCTCACAACAAAAACCAGTTTTTGACTCAAATACTTTAGTATTCAGTAAAGCTTTCTTAGTCGCTGGGCAAATAATCTGCGTCGTATTGAATTCAATTACGCGGCGCACTGTGAATTTATTGATGCACTCAAAACTAGAAGACCAGCTGCGCGATATTACAGTCATTTCCTTCTTCGCTGTGTCAAATATTGTGTGAAATTAGAACGATTGTGCGCAAGAGAAAGAGTTATCGTAACTGGTTAAAAGAGTGTTTTCGATAACTAACTAGAATGTGCTGAATAGCATAAAGTGATACGGCATGTTATAGCATTAAAATGGCATCCAAACATTGAAATGGTTGCATTGGCCGGTTCGGGTGACACTGAAATGATTTACTAGCGTTTCTCGTGCCATTGATATAGTTCTATTTGAAGAATAGCTTGGTTTCTAATTGATTGTTATACTTTAACATTGAAATGGCTATCCAATATTTTTTTAGCTGTAACATTGAAATGGTTTCCCATTGTTTTATTGTGGCGCTAAAATGGCTTCCCATTGTTTAACTGTAACATTGAAATGGCTTCCCATTGTTTTATTGTGGCGCTAAAATGGCTTCCCATTGTTTAACTGTAACATTGAAATGGATTCCCATTGTTTTATTGTGGCGCTAAAATGGCTTCCCATTGTTTAACTGTAACATTGAAATGGTTTCCCATTGTTTTATTGTGGTGCTAATATGGCTTCCAATTGTTTAACTGTAACATTGAAATGGCTTCCCATTATTTTATTGTGGCGCTAAAATGGCTTCACATTGTTTAACTGTAACATTGAAATGGTTTCCCATTGTTTTATTGTGGCGCTAAAATGGCTTCACATTGTTTAACTGTAACTAGTGAAATGGTTTGATTTAGCTGAAACTTCACTGTTTTATTGTGGCGCTAAAATCACTTCACATTTTTTTCTCTGTAATTCATTGAAATGGTTTCCCATTGTTTTTAGAGGTGTGTGCGCTTAAACCCAAACAATGCTTCACATTGTTTAATGACTGTAATTTTATTTCTATTGAAGCTAAACGTTTGTGTGAAGGAGTTCCCTTCTGTGTTTAGGATTGATGTTTGACTAGTTTTCTTCAGTGCAGAGCTGTTTCTGAACAAACCGTAGATATTTTGAACATACAAAGAAATGTCCCAACTGAGTTTTATAAGTGTCACTGACACCTCTAAACTAAAAAATGGCTTACTTTCCATTGGAATTTTTGAGACTGTAACATTGATTGTATGGTTTCCCAGATTGTTTTATGAAGTTTCGCTAAATCAAAGGAACGATTCACATACTGTTTTAACTGTAACATTGAAATGGCTTCCCATTGTTTTATTGTGGCGCTAAAATGGCTTCACATTGTTTAACTGTAACATTAAAATGGCTTCCCATTGTTTTATCGTGGCGCTGAAATGGCTTCCTATTATATTTTAAAAGTACATCCCCGAATTAGATGCCATTGGAAAGAGAAAAAACAGGCCGCTCGGTCTGTATAGGAGTCGTTCGATGACAAAGCTTCCGATTGATGGTTGTCTGAACAAAACCGTTCACTCTCATGGACGACGACGACGTCAGAGAAACAATAGCGCTAATTACAACATTCAACTTCTTGTAGGAATGTATGAAATGAGCTCGATTTGGTCTTAACTCCAGGCGTTGAGCACTAAACTACGACGTGAAATGCCTATGTTTGACGACGCAAAGACTGAGAACGAGAACGTCAGTTCGTTATTTGTACGGATAGTTGTTTTCGGTCAACCGGACCACAAAAAGACGATGTCATTCATGAAAGGCGGCGCAAATTTAGTGAAAACACGGAATATGAAGCAATTATGAAAACAATAGACAACAAAACACTTTATTCGAACTTCGTCGTCCTCGACGTCGTCGTCCTGGTGCTTAAGGTCCCTAATATGGTTTCCCAACGGAATTACAAAGTTCTGCGGTTGATTCAACAAATACATGCTGTCCACTCACAACAGCAAGCGATTGAAAATAAGCCAGGAAATGCTACCCCTCCGCGTTATCACTATATTTGCTTCCACTGACATCACGAAACCCGCTTCTCGTACGCACGGCCGTCTTGACGGTAAAGTGGGAAAGGTGTGTCGTCGTGTATATCAATAGATTATTATACAAATGCGATACAGAGGAGCCCAGCGAAGACTACGTATTGTTTCTTTAGTTTCCTTTACATTTACATGACGTCGGGAAATGTATATAGTGAATGAGTTAATAGTCTGAATAAATAACGTTTCCTCTGCGTTGAGTTTTTGGGAATTTATTCCGAGCTTTCGGCCATTGTGGCCATCATCTGGTTAAAAAGTGTTCGTTACCCTGGTGATGGCCACAATGGCCGAAAGCTCGGAATAAATTCCCAAAAACTCAACGCAGAGGAAACGTTATTTATTCATACACATTCCTGCGTACAAAGAGTTAATAGTCGTGTTAATAGTGTGTAAAAATGCACTGATACATTCTAACAATTTATAGGCAATATTTGATACAATAAGTAAAGGTTTCGTGAAACATCTTATAAGAAAAATGAGTGATATAACTAAAACTGATACGTTTGGAAAAGAAATGTTCCCAAACAAGAGTTCGTTTTATTGATATTTTACTGTGTACGTGAATGTTCCGCTAGGGTGGAGAAAGGTTCCGCTTGGCTCAGTGACGGCATGGATGACCGGGATAGATGGTTGAGCAAGTTTCTGTCGTGGTTAGAGCTCGACAGTTTACGTGTTGACATATCAGTGTCTAACCGCAGTATATAACGGGTCAATGAAGCTATGTACATTAAAAACAAGCGAAATCCTTTGTATTGAAAGAGTTCCTTTGATTCAAACATTACTGAAAAAGGGGATCGATGAGCAGAGAATTCAAAGAGTAAATGTAATGTGTTTTTCGTGCTTCTAAAACTGTATTATTATTCATATCGGTTTTGCGGTGTGAATCATTTTGAACTGACAGCAATACTTTGACCACAATACTCTGTAGATAGATGGCCCATTTTATTCCGTAGAACACGCACATGGTCCAGTTTCACCAACCTTTATGACATCACAGTCTACACACTTCACGTGTAAAGAAGTCTATTTCCTGGCAGTGCGTTGTGTTTTGAACAATCATGACACAATTCCTACGACTGTCAGCGAATAAAGTGTTTGAGTTGTTGCCCTTTGGGGGGATGGTTTACACCGGAAACTAGCCTGCCGAGCGGAAGTGTTGGGTCAGAAGTTAAGCTTTTCTGAATCAGATATTTCTGGAGTTGATTATGCAGGTCTCGTTATTTAGGCAAGTTACAAGATCACTTTCTCCATCGCCAGGGAGGCTCAAACACCGTTCAAGATATACTAAGGCATTTTAGTGAGAAACTCAAATCCCGTGTGACTGACTATACCTGGTAGCAAACTGATCTCCAAACTGAGAACCATAAATCACAAGACGCGTACTGAACTGCAAGAACCCATCTCCACATTCGCTGAATACCAAGATCGCATCGAAGCTGGTAGGTTTATAAAGTAGCAAGCTTGAGTATTAATATGATTGATGTTACTTCAAATGCGACATTATTGGGCTCTTTAACTGGCACGTTTACATTCTTACTCGCTAAAGTTCATTGTACTAATAACTTAACTACTCAACACTGAAAGAATTAGAGAATTCCCCGTTCCGCCCTTCGACATTTCGCGTGTTAACATGTACAAATTATAGAACTTTCATGAGTCAAGCTGGCCAGACGTGGTGACCCTTAGCCATACAGTGGCCATAGTGTAGCAGTGTAGCAGTGGCCATAGCAGTGGCCATAGTGTAGCATAGTGTAGTGGCCATAGTGTAGCAGTGGCCATAGTGTAGCAGTGGCCATAGTGTAGCAGTGGCCATAGTGTAGCAGTGACCATAGTGTAGCAGTGGCCATAGTGTAGCAGTGGCCATAGTGTAGCAGTGGCCATAGTGTAGCAGTGGCCATAGTGTAGTGTAGTGGCCATAGTGTAGCAGTGGCCATAGTGTAGCAGTGGCCATAGTGTAGCAGTGTAGTGTAGCAGTGGTGTAGCCATAGTGTAGCAGTGGCCATAGTGTAGCAGTGGCCATAGTGTAGCAGTGGCCATAGTGTAGCCATAGTGTAGCAGTGGCCATAGTGTAGTAGTGGCCATAGTGTAGCAGTGGCCATAGTGTAGCAGTGGCCATAGTGTAGCAGTGGCCATAGTGTAGCAGTGGCCATAGTGTAGCAGTGGCCATAGTGTAGCAGTGGCCATATGTAGCAGTGGCCATAGTGTAGCAGTGGCCATAGTGTAGCAGTGGCCATAGTGTAGCAGTGGCCATAGTGTAGTAGTGGCCAGTGGCCATAGTGTAGCAGTGGCCATAGTGTAGCAGTGGCCATAGTGTAGCAGTGGCCATAGGCCATAGTGTAGCAGTGGCCATAGTGTAGTGGCCATAGTGTAGCAGTGGCCATAGTGTAGCAGCCATAGTGTAGCAGTGGCCATAGTGTAGCAGTGGCCATAGTAGTGTGTAGCATAGTGTAGTGGCCAGTGGCCATAGTGTAGTGGCAGTGGCCATAGTGTAGCAGTGGCCATAGTGTAGCAGTGGCCATAGTGTAGCCAGTGGCCATAGTGTAGCAGTGGCCATAGTAGCAGTGGCCATAGTGTAGTGCCATAGTGTAGTGGCCATAGTGTAGCAGTGGCCATAGTGTGTAGTGGCCATAGTGTAGCAGTGGCCATAGTGTAGCAGTGGCCATAGTGTAGTAGTGGCCAGTGTAGCCATAGTGTAGCAGTGGCCATAGTGTAGTAGTATAGTGTAGCAGTGGCCATAGTGTAGTGTAGTAGGCCATGGCCATAGTGTAGTAGTGGCCATAGTGTAGCAGTGGCCATAGTGTAGCAGTGTGTAGCCATAGTGTAGTGTAGTGTAGCAGTGGCCATAGTGTAGCAGTGGCCATAGTGTAGCAGTGGCCATAGTGGCATAGTGTAGCAGTGGCCATAGTGTAGCAGTGGCCATAGTGTAGGCCATAGTGTAGCAGTGGCCATAGTGTAGTGTAGTGTGGCCATAGTGTAGCAGTGGCCATAGTGTAGCAGTGGCCATAGTGTAGTGGCCATAGTGTAGCCCATAGTGTAGCAGTGGCCATAGTGTAGTGGCAGTGGCCATAGTGTAGTGTGTAGCAGTGGCCATAGTGTAGCAGTGGCCATAGTGTAGCAGTGGCCATAGTGTAGCAGTGGCCATAGTGTAGCAGTGGCCATAGTGTAGCAGTGGCCATAGTAGTGTAGTGTAGTAGTGGCATATGTAGTGGCCATAGTGTAGCAGTGGCCATAGTGTAGCAGTGGCCAGTGGCCATAGTGTAGTAGTGGCAGTGGCCATAGTGTAGTGGCCATAGTGTAGCAGTGGCCATAGTGTAGCAGCCATAGTGTAGCAGTGGCCATAGTGTAGCCAGTGGCCATAGTGTAGCAGTGGCCATAGTGTAGCAGTGGCCATAGTGTAGCAGTGGCCATAGTGTAGCAGTGGCCAGCAGTGGCCATAGTGTAGCAGTGGCCATAGGTAGCAGTGGCCATAGTGTAGCAGTGGCCATAGTGTAGTGTGGCCAGTGGCCATAGTGTAGTGTGTAGCCATAGTGTAGCAGTGGCCATAGTGTAGCAGTGGCCAGTAGGTGGCCATAGTGTAGCAGTGGCCATAGTGTAGCATAGTGTAGCCCATAGTGTAGCAGTGGCCATAGTGTAGTGTAGTGGCCATAGTGTAGTGGCCAGTGTAGCCCATAGTGTAGCAGTGGCCATAGTGTAGCAGTGGCCATAGTGTAGCAGTGGCCATAGTGTAGTGGCCATAGTGTAGCAGTGGCCATAGTGTAGCAGTGGCCATAGTGTAGCAGTGGCCATAGTGTAGTATAGTGTAGCAGTGGCATAGTGTAGCCATAGTGTAGCAGTGGCCATAGTGTAGCAGTGGCCATAGTGTAGTGTAGTAGTGGCCATAGTGTAGCAGTGCCATAGTGTAGCAGTAGTGTAGGGCCATAGTGTAGCAGTGGCCATAGTGTAGCAGTGGCCATAGTGTAGCAGTGGCCATAGTGTAGCAGTGGCCATAGTGTAGCAGTGGCCATAGTGTAGTGGCCATAGTGTAGCAGTGGCCATAGTGTAGCAGTGGCCATAGTGTAGCAGTGGCCATAGTGTAGCAGTGGCCATAGTGTAGCAGTGGCCATAGTGTAGCAGTGGCCATAGTGTAGCAGTGGCCATAGTGTAGCAGTGGCCATAGTGTAGCAGTGGCCATAGTGTAGCATAGTGTAGCCATAGTGTAGCAGTGGCCATAGGTAGTAGTGGGCCATAGTGTAGCAGTGGCCATAGTGTAGCAGTGGCCATAGTGTAGCAGTGGCCATAGTGTAGCAGTGGCCATAGTGTAGCAGTGGCCATAGTGTAGCAGTGGCCATAGTGTAGCAGTGGCCATAGTGTAGCAGTGGCCATAGTGTAGCAGTGTAGTGTAGCCATAGTGTAGTGGCAGCAGTGGCCATAGTGTAGCATAGTGTAGCAGTGGCCATAGTGTAGCAGTGGCCATAGTGTAGCAGTGGCCATAGTGTAGCAGTGGCCATAGTGTAGCAGTGTAGCCCATAGTGTAGTAGGCAGTGTGGCCATAGTGTAGCAGTGGGCCATAGTGTAGCAGTGGCCATAGTGTAGTGGCAGTGGGCCCATAGTGTAGCAGTGGCCATAGTGCAGTGGCCATAGTGTAGTGGCCATAGTGTAGCAGTGGCCATAGTGTAGCAGTGCAGTGGCCATAGTGTAGCAGTGGCCATAGTGTAGCAGTGGCCATAGTGTAGCAGTGGCCATAGTGTAGTGTGGCCATAGTGTAGCAGTGGCCATAGTGTAGTGGCCATAGCAGTGGCCATAGTGTAGTGTAGCAGTGGCCATAGTGTAGCAGTGGCCATAGTGTAGCAGTGGCCATAGTGTGGCCATAGTGTAGCAGTGGCCATAGTGTAGCAGTGGCCATAGTGTAGCAGTGGCCATAGTGTAGCAGTGGCCATAGTGTAGTAGTGGCCATAGTGTAGCAGTGGCAGTGGCCATAGTGTAGTGTAGTGCAGTGGCCATAGTGTAGCATAGTGTAGCAGTGTAGTGTAGCAGTGGCATAGTGTAGCAGTGCCCATAGTGTAGCAGTGGCCATAGTGTAGCAGTGGCCATAGTGTAGTGGCCATAGTGTAGCAGTGGCCATAGTGTAGCAGTGTGTAGCATAGTGTGTAGCAGTGGCATAGTGTAGTGGCCATAGTGTAGCAGTGGCCATAGTGTAGCAGTGGCCATAGTGTAGCAGTGGCCATAGTGTAGCAGTGGCCATAGTGTAGCAGTGGCCATAGTGTAGCAGTGGCCATAGTGTAGCAGTGGCCATAGTGTAGCAGTGGCCATAGTGTAGTAGTGGCCATAGTAGCAGTGGCCATAGTGTAGCAGTGGCCATAGTGTAGCAGTGGCCATAGTGTAGCAGTGGCCATAGTGTAGCAGTGGCCATAGTGTAGTAGTGGCCATAGTGTAGCAGTGTGCCATAGTGTAGCAGTGACCATAGTGTAGTAGTGGCCATAGTGTAGCAGTGAGTGTAGCAGTGGCCATAGTGTAGCAGTGGCCATAGTGTAGCAGTGGCCATAGTGTAGCAGTGGCCATAGTGTAGCCCATAGTGTGGCCATAGTAGTAGTGGCCATAGTGTAGTAGTGGCCATAGTGTAGCAGTGGTGTAGCAGTGACCATAGTGTAGCAGTGTAGCAGTGGCCATAGTGTAGCATAGTGTAGTGGCCAGTAGCCCATAGTGCAGTGCCCATAGTGTAGTGGCCATAGTGTAGTAGTGGCCATAGTGTAGCAGTGGCCATAGTGTAGCCATAGTGTAGTGTAGCAGTGGCCATAGTGTAGCAGTGGCCATAGTGTAGCAGTGGCCATAGTGTAGCCATAGTGTAGCAGTGGCCATAGTGTAGCAGTGGCCATAGTGTAGCAGTGGCCATAGTGTAGCAGTGGCCATAGTGTAGCCCATAGTGTAGTGTGGCCAGTGTAGCAGTGTGTAGCAGTGGCCATAGTGTAGCAGTGTGTGTAGCAGTGGCCATAGTGTAGCAGTGGCCATAGTGTAGCCATAGTGTAGCAGTGGCCATAGTGTAGCAGTGGCCATAGTGTAGCAGTGGCCATAGTGTAGCAGTGGCCATAGTGTAGCAGTGGCCAGTGGCCATAGTGTAGCAGTGGCCATAGTGTAGCAGTGGCCATAGTGTAGCAGTGGCCATAGTGTAGCAGTGGCCATAGTGTAGCAGTGGCCATAGTGTAGCAGTGGCCATAGTGTAGCAGTGGCATGTAGCAGTGGCCATAGTGTAGCAGTGGCCATAGTGTAGCAGTGGCCATAGTGTAGCAGTGGCCATAGCAGTGGCAGTGGCCATAGTGTAGCAGTGGCCATAGTGTAGCAGTGGCCATAGTGTAGTGGCCATAGTGTAGTGTGGCCATAGTGTAGTGTAGCAGTGGCCATAGCCCATAGTGTAGTAGTGGCCATAGTGTAGCATAGTAGGGCCATAGTGTAGCAGTGGCCATAGTGTAGTGGCCATAGTGTGGTGACCATAGTGTAGCAGTGGCCATAGTGCAGTGGCCATAGTGTAGCAGTGGCCATAGTGTAGCAGTGGCCATAGTGTAGCAGTGTAGTGTAGCAGTGGCCATAGTGTAGCAGTGGCCATAGTGTAGCAGCATAGTGTAGCAGTGGCCATAGTGTAGCAGTGGCCATAGTGTAGCAGTGGCCATAGTGTAGCAGTGGCCATAGTGTAGCAGTGGCCATAGTGTAGCAGTGGCCATAGTGTAGCAGTGGCCATAGTGTAGCAGTGGCCATAGTGTAGTAGTGGCCATAGTGTAGCAGTGGCCATAGTGTAGTAGTGGCCATAGTGTAGCAGTGGCCATAGTGTAGCAGTGGCCATAGTGTAGCAGTGGCCATAGTGTAGCAGTGGCCATAGTGTAGTAGTGGCCATAGTGTAGTAGTGGCCATAGTGTGAGACTGTTTATACGTCAAGAACATGGACCCGCCGTACGCGACGTACCAATCAGACGAAACGAACAAAAAAACAAATATCATAATATTTTGCAAATATGAATTTAAATCTTAGTAATATGTTTATAAAAGTCTTTTGATGGCCGTACGAATGATTTCATCACTATAATACACAGTCCGATGCCTGTCCCAATCTCTCAAGTGCCCATTGATTATTGTCACCAAACGGTTGATAAATAACAGACACCCCACGAATAATCGAACTATTGATCACATGACTAATAGTGAACACGTGACCACAAAGCTACACTTCCGGGAATGACGTCATAATTGTGTTTTTGTGTGTGTGCTTGTTTGTAATTTTTCGTAAATGGGGCAGCAAATGTGCCGAACGATCCAATAATAAACAATGCACAAGTAGAATGTCAATGTTGATAGTATGAGAATCCGGCGCTGAAGTTCATGGTATCAATAATCTTGAACCAGAGCCAAATGGATTATAACCCGACGACGCTAAAAAGCGAGCACTTGAGTTGAGAGAGGGAATGAAGTCTTACGATAGCTCCTCCTGTAGGAACATGTTGGTCATAGATATCCGTTTAGCCAGTTTTGCGGACACAGCTTTCCAATAAGGGGTTTGTACTACAAAGGTCTAAAAAACACACAACCAAACGATCACAGGAACTTGTTCAACTCAATGCACCAACGCGCGACAAAACACACTCGTCAGTGTCAGGGCAATAGCAGGCACGTGCGCCGTGTGTGTCAAGGTTACTACTCACTGAAAGACAATAACATATACAACCAAGACTTGAATCAGCAACTATAACCAACTTCTAGGTGTTTGGAGATGAAACACTCTTTCTCGTGTTTGCTTCTCAAACCATTACTTAATTCTTGGAGAAATTCGACTAAATTGTATGCTAATTAAGCGCATAGTAATTGTCCTCATGCATTATTGATCTATTACTTCTAATGTAGTCCGGATGTAACGGTAGTTCTGATTGGTCAACACTTACGTTTCCAAGGTTACTATCAGTCATAAGAAGCTGAAACAAAGATTTTGGAAAATCGTTGAGAAATATGACAAAATGTGAGGTGTATTTGCAGCAAGGCGCACTCTGATTGGTCAACTACTGCATGGTTGATTACTGGGAACCATTCACCTATCTTCACACCAAACATATTTCGGATCTTGTAGAATGATATATAAAAATGACTATTGATCATGTTGATGATAATAATAATAATAATGATAATAATAATAATAATAATAATAATAATAATAATAATAATAATAATAATAATAATAATAATAATAATAATAATAATAATAATAATAATAATAATAATAATAATAATAATAATAATATAAATATAATGATAATAATAATAATAATAATAATAATGGTGATGATGATAATAATGACAGTATCAACTCACGTGCAGTCATATAATAGTAATATGAATATACCGGTCGTTCATAGATATTTCCCATGTGGGTTATACTATTAAATCAACAAGAAACCACCGAGAGGCCACCGAGCACAACTAGAATGACAAGACATTTTCAAGCATCGTCGACATTTTCACAAATCTATTTCACGCAGAACTCACTGAAGAAAGATAGTTTTCATCGGGTTAGAAGTCATGGCTTTAGTTTGCCGTCGCGCAGGAAGCGACACAGATATCAACGAACTTATCAAGTCAGTTTCATGACTGAGAAATAATAATATTCTTAAATAGCGCATTTCACATTGTCCCAATGCGCTTTACAACCGATGGAGGAATTTCCGGGGCTTCATATGCAAAATAGATAGGCATGTTGCCACTACATATGCATAACAGAAACAGGCCAAAGTGGAGCAGAGACTGGACATCAACGCCTCTCAAACATCATGTGATAATTGAAGGTAATTTTGCTCTAAAAGTCTTTATTGCGTCGTTTAGTTTTGCCGATAAAAACATTTGTCTGTCATCATGACACTTCGACTCATTAGTACTCTACTTTACTAACGCACTGTAATGGTGGACAAGAATGCGTTCCATTATTGTTTTGTCTATAACGTTAACGGCATGGTAGTACTTGATGTGCGCTACTATTACGTAGTACTCTACTCTACTAACGCACTGTAATGGTGGACAAGAATGCGTTCCATTATTGTTTTGTCTATAACGTTAACGGCATGGTAGTACTTGATGTGCGCTACTATTACGTAGTACTCTACTAAACGCACTGTAATGGTGGACAAGAATGCGTTCCATTATTGTTTTGTCTATAACGTTAACGGCATGGTAGTACTTGATGTGCGCTACTATTACGTAGTACTCTACTCTACTAACGCACTGTAATGGTGGACAAGAATGCGTTCCATTATTGTTTTGTCTATAACGTTAACGGCATGGTAGTACTTGATGTGCGCTACTATTACGTAGTACTCTACTCTACTAACGCACTGTAATGGTGGACAAGAATGCGTTCCATTATTGTTTTGTCTATAACGTTAACGGCATGGTAGTACTTGATGTGCGCTACTATTACGTAGTACTCTACTCTACTAACGCACTGTAATGGTGGACAAGAATGCGTTCCATTATTGTTTTGTCTATAACGTTAACGGCATGGTAGTACTTGATGTGCGCTACTATTACGTAGTACTCTACTCTACTAACGCACTGTAATGGTGGACAAGAATGCGTTCCATTATTGTTTTGTCTATAACGTTAACGGCATGGTAGTACTTGATGTGCGCCACTATTACGTAGTACTCTACTTTACTAACGCACTGTAATGGTGGACAAGAATGCGTTCCATTATTGTTTTGTCTATAACGTTAAGTGCTTGATGAGCGAAACCATTACGTCAAGAGAATGGCTCGCAAGGTCTCATGGGAAGCTTTGTCGTCAAGCATGTATTACTATACAGATTTAATAGCCATTACTTGTATAGTAGTAGACAACGTTTTATTATTTTGAAACGCAGTCTGTAATACTCTACTGAGAAACATGTATACATTTTGTCTGCGCATGCGTTAGAATTCAGATTTGAAAGTGATTTGCCGCCATTTTCTTTGCAAATTGCACTGCGGTGGGAGATTTAGTGAGCGATCTTCGTCTCTAGAATGATGTTCAAGTAAATATTTGAAAGAAAATCAATAGTCTGCCTACTTTTGTTTTGCTGTAGATGATTTTTTTCCGAATAAGGATCTTAGATGATAAAATATCAAGGAACAAAATCCGCCGAAACAAGGAGTAGTCCTAAAACCAGCTACATTGTCCTTTAGGTTTATTCTCATCGAAGATGATTTCAAGAGATACTTCAAAGTGAAAGTTAGTACTGACACATTGAAGGTCACATTCTGTGAATTTGAGTTCTCTACATTCAAATATTCTTAAAGTATTTTGCTCGGTTCAGTTGGGTATTTATCATTTTTGCACGTATTTTCCTAACATTCCTACCTAAAGTACAATACTTATTAACTAGCCCCCCCCCCCCCCCCCCCCCCCCCCCCAGCCGAAAATAGCACGAATTGACTTCTTCTAAGCTTATTCTTTGCATTCGAGAACTTATTTTAAGCTGAAAAATTATGGGGAGGGGGAGGAGAAGGGGGAGGGGTAGGGGTAGGGGTAGGGGGAGAAGAAGGGGTAGGGGTAGGGGTAGGGGTAGGGGTACGTCCACATATAAGTGGTATGGGTATGTGCGGCCTACCGCGAGCCTTCCAGCATTGAAAGACGGCAATAAATCAACGGCAACTTACACTAAAACAGAGCAGCAAATCCATCTATGTGAATAGGGTGTTGAGTTAGTAAGCAGGGTATGGAAATTGGTGTCCTTTATAATTAAATTCTACAGTATTCGTTCAAAACACGAAAACATTGGATAAAACACGCTATGACGTCACAAGTGGACGCCTCGCGAGGAATCATGGGAAACTTTGCCATATCAGCGGATCCCAAAATCAATCAGTCGTAGAGCTCGATCAGTTCGTATACAGTTCAGTGATATATCAGACAATGGACGATAACCCGGTAATTAAACCCTTTAATATCGAATGAATCGATTCTTTTCGGCGGACCATCTTTCAAAACACGCCGACCTTGATAATCTTTGACCAGCGGCTTACAATCAAAACAGAAAACTGTAAGCCTAAGTCTAATCAGACTGATACAAGGACATGTGTGTACAATCAACCCAGTAGTACTCTGTATTATCACTTTGAGTTTATGCCTCCCCGATTAGTCTTGGCACTTGTGCCAAATTAGAAGCTTGAGACTTTAATAAAGTTATTATTATTATTATTATTATTATTATTATTATTATTATTATTATTATTATTATTATTATTATTATTTAAATCATTGGAGGGAACATTTAATGCCCCTCTCCATTCGAGAACTCCTAGTTGTTGGAAGAGACTCTCTAGCTGATTAGTTCACCAGTGCAGCATCGGAGTTTTTCCGTGTGGGGGTCGTAATCAGTGCCCAAAATCACCCCTCAACCATCTTGTTTGTATTTGTAATGCCGCGTACGATAGCCTTAATAATTGCACTAATAAATGAATACACCAGACAGACGGCTGTATTCAGTCTTGTAGTGAAACAACCCGATCAAAGACTCTAATTGAGATGGTCGTGGATGGAAGACGGTTTGCCCACTGGTTTATCAGAACCCTATACGAATCACGACCTTTTCAATCAGCACCGTGGAACATGCAAAGAAAAACAGGTTTTGAGACAAGATATGATGAACGTCTCGTGGTCAACCTTTGATTTACGTTGGTCTTCCGATTGGCAAAGTGTACCTAACTTTCGAGTACTTGAAAACTCGGACGTAAACTTGTACGTAAACTCGGACTTAACTTACAAGTACTCGTAAATCTTGTTCGTAACTTACGAGTGCTTCAAGGTATCCGTAAAGTCACTCGTAACTTACAAGTACTTGAAAGTTATGCGCGCTTTATGAAACGACATATCCTCATGATATCCCTTCAGTGTCTCCATGCGCGCGCGAGATCGTAAGGTATACCTGGATATTTCAACTGTAAGGGCGTGGTCACTCCAATAGGACCTCATATATCGACCACCACCGACCTTATCGTAAGGTATACCTGGATTTTTCAACTGTAAGGGCGTAGTCACTCCAATAGGACCTCATATATCGACCACCATCGACCTTATATATTTCAATGCCTTCATGAAAACCTGTGAAACCGATCAATAGCGAGCACCTCATGTTGACTAGGTCGCTACGTTAGAAATATGAATTGCACACTGATGGAGTGAAGGACAGCCCCACTGGATGGGCAATAGAATTCTACTCTGACGGCTAGTGTTGATCTGCAGCATCTTACATACATACCACGCCCTACAAACCCTTAGTGACGTAGGGGATTGTTGCCCGGTTCAACAGCCTACTTCAAATTGGAGGCATAACACACTAACATACTAACTCCTCATGATTTTAAGCTGCTAGGCTACTGTGGGCGCCTTCATATGCAGCCCGAACAAATCCTCCATCGGTTGTAAAGCGCATTGAGACAATGAGTGAAATGCGATATATAAGAACCGACATTTATTTATTTTATTTATTGTAGTTCTCTAAATTGGCTTTTCAGCCACAATATGGATCCTTCTAGCCTGGTATAAACAATCATTATTCAGTGCTAGATTACTGAGGAAAGAGAGAATGCAGTGATAGAGGAAACATATGTCAAGCATCACAACAAAGTAGTAGACCGTCATCGCTTACAACAAGATTGAATCCTGTCGAAATTGACTTAATCTGTACCGGCATAGTCTAATACCACTGTTGTTACATGACAGTTCTTCCCACTCTTGAGTCGTTTTAAACCTTATCACTTCAACAAAAAGCCTTTGAATGCGAGTTTAATGTCTGTTTTTAT
Source organism: Actinostola sp. cb2023 (assembly GCA_033675265.1). Classification (NCBI taxonomy): domain Eukaryota; kingdom Metazoa; phylum Cnidaria; class Anthozoa; order Actiniaria; family Actinostolidae; genus Actinostola; species Actinostola sp. cb2023. The sequence continues at coordinate 83,497 of JAUJYZ010001534.1, read as the reverse complement.
GAATGTTGAAGTCATTATGCGCTTTTCAAGGAACGGAAGGCATGGGAATTCACTTAAAAACAACTTTTAGGCATCCGTTGCTAATTTAGACCATACTCCGGTGAACTGATGGGCGATGTGACCCCAGCATACTTCCAACCAACAAATTGCTTTTTAATCCGTGAAGAAATACGTTGCCAAAGGCAAAACCACGAACACATGGCGAACATTCATGGCCGAATTGCACGAGGAAATATTATTATTATCACTAGTTCGGGTTCCATGGACCTGTTCCTCACTCCACGTGGCCAGTGCATTTTTCTCAATTTCCCCTGAAATGGCTTGTCGACGTCTTGTCGTGGTTTGTTGAGTTTTTAATGCTTTAGAATGAAAGGTTTGCACTCGTGACATGTCAGACTGATTCCTCTTTTTATTTCTGTACGTCTCTGTGCTACGTGCAACTCGCTAGCTCGTCTGCTCAAAGACTGTTGATTTTCAAGTGAGGAAGACGGCTTACTGCGCTGTGGATCGAATCGTATTGATCATATTATATTCAAGAGGTACGTGTACAGTGCTATTAGTAGGAAGTTGAGCGTTAATATTCGCGATGCCGAAACAAACAAACAAACAATCAACCAGGCCAACCAACCAACCAACCAACCAACCAACCAGCCAGACAGACAGACAGACAGACAGACAGACAGACAGACAGACAGACAGACAGACAGACAGACAGACAGACAGACAGACAGACAGACAGACAGACAGACAGACAGACAGACAGACAGACAGACAGACAGACAGACAGACAGACAGGCAGACAGGCAGACAAACAACAAACCTACCAACCAACCAACCAACCAACCAAATAACCAAACAAACAAACAAACAAACAGCCAACCAAACAAACAACCGACCAACCAACCAATAACAAAACAAACAAACAAACAACCAACCAACCAACCAACCAAACAAACAAACGAACAATCAGTTTCAGTTGATGAAAATTGATGCGTTTTGTTTTTCAAGAACAAATGTCTTTCAAACGTCTTTATTGGTTTGTTTGCGTTGTCTTTTCGAATCAGCCACTCCCAGCTCCTGTTCTTCGTTCTTTCTGCTTTCTCTTCGTTTGATCACCGTGTTCAGTTCTAAGCTCAGTAGCCGTTGACTGATAGCTAGTTGGGTCCTACTGCTATCAGTCATACTCTGCGGCGCAGTCAGAGCAGAGCCGATACATTTCATCCAGCTATCAAAACTCTATCGCGACACATCAGTACTTCGTAATGATCTGTGCCAAACGCCAAATCAGAGATATCTATCAGTTGTATTAATATAACAAATGCCTGTTGGCTGTATTCGTGATACGAGGGTAACCGCAGGACGCAGTATACTTATCTAGCTGGGAAATTCCGCGGATACTTTTTCGGCAATTTAATAGGATCTGAAGCTTAAAAGGCGGTCGCTTAAATACGTCAGCGGGCTATATCTATACGCGAAAACACTTTCTATTTTAAACCAGTTCATTAAAGGGTCGACCACGCATGGGAATAGCTTTGCTCTTAACACACTGATGATGGCTGCCGTAATTGTAAGTGTATGTTGAAGTTTGGGAAATTAGTGAAATAGAATTCTCGGCAGTCTAACTGCCCTGACACGGAAAGGTCAAACTGAACAGAGAGCCCTGTGTATCTAGTTAATTAGCACTACTATTGCATGAGCTATCATACAGACAACACCATCGGTATATCAGTGATGCATCGTAGCTTGATGGCGCATTGATCATATTACGTCGACTACTGCTTCATTGAAGGTACGTAGATAAAGCAGCCTTATAGAACCCAAGGCGCCGCCTGTGCAGTCTGTACTCTGATGGCCTGAGGTAGCATAAGCTGTACTGTAGTTGTGTGCATGACATACAGAAACAAATCGATCAGAAGTATTGATGTTTGCGATAGAAAGCAATCAAACGATGGTCACGATGAAATTATAGAAGGCAAACCTTAAAGTAATATTTAACTTCAGTTTTCACTTCAACCAAATATCCGACTTAAAATCTGGAATTGTTTACTACATTTAAACGGGAAATTCCTCAGGGAGTGCTCGCAGCATACTCCCTCGAAGTCTGAATGACAGTAAATCGGCCTCCGTCAGTAATTAGATTGATGAATTTATCTGGACGTGGAAGGAAAATCGAGTTGTTCATTTCTGTAAACTATAAAACGTCTAAGAAGATTACCATATCAAATGTAACGCAGCAGAATATAGTTACAGAAACAATATATTATATTTCATCATTCCGTAGCGTATATTTTAGCAGTAACAAACCAACTGAAAGGATTTTATACAGTACATATATATAGTACATAGAGTACAACTGAATTGTACAGGTTTCAATCTCACGTATCGATTTTTACGAGTCTTCTTAGACATTTCCGCCGAGCGCCAAGTTCTTTAATATTCTTTAGTGTATACAAAATGTAATCGAAGATTTAGTGGTGATTTTATCACTCACATTGTACATCTATAATTAGTTCAAACATCACAAAAGTTATTATGGAGAGTTGCCACAATTATCAGATCGCAGCATTAGATTTCTTTGACCGCAAATAACGCTGGCCACGGAACCACGGGTCAATCAAATGACCTGCGTTATCGCGGTGGATAAGAGAGGACGAGGGTGGAGATGTCCAGATCTTGTGCGCATAAAAATTAGTTTACATAGTGAGAGGGGATGGAAGGGAATGGGAGAGGTGGAAGGGAATAGGAAAGGATAAGAGAGGACGAGGGTGGGATGTCCAGATCTTGTGCGTGAAATAATAGCTTACATAGTGAGAGGGGATGGAATAGAATGAGAGAGGTGGAAGGGAATGGGAGAAGTGGAAGGGAATCCCCCTCTAATGATTTATGTGGATATCGTTTTGACCACCTGCTGTCAGTCAGCTACTATCTCTCTCTCTAGACGGACACCCATCTAATCCCAACACATCTCGAACACGGACATCCATCTAATCCCAACACATCTCGAACACGGACACCCATCTAATCCCAACACATCTCGAACACGGACACCTCTGTCTGATCCTATTGTATTGTATTTGTACATATAGAAAAGAGGTTTCACTCTACTTAGTATTCGGTACGACTTCTCGTACGAAGACTCTATAAACTGGTCCAATCGTACCCTACGTGACAGTAAGAGTATGAGATAGAGAGGAAGAGGGGAAGGGAAGGGGGAATTGGGTGGAAGAAAATGGAAGGGGAAAACTGGGAGACTTGAGTAGGACAACTTTGTTTATTCTATTGTTAACACACCAAGTGATGCGATCCCACCAACGTCTGCTTTGCTTGACCCGAGTAATAACTATCAAAACCAGCCCATATTAGATCCTAGAAATCATGACCAGCCCATATTAGATCCTAGAAATCATGACCAGCCCATATTAGATCCTAGAAATCATGACCAGCCCATATTAGATCCTAGAAATCATGACCAGCCCATATTAGATCCTAGAAATCATGACCAGCCCATATTAGATCCTAGAAATCATGACCAGCCCATATTAGATCCTAGAAATCATGACCAGCCCATATTAGATCCTAGAAATCATGACCAGCCCATATTAGATCCTAGAAATCATGACCAGCCCCCATATTAGATCCTAGAAATCATGACCAGCCCATATTAGATCCTAGAAATCATGACCAGCCTATATTAGATCCTAGAAATCATGACCAGCCTATATTAGATCCTAGAAATCATGACCAGCCCATATTAGATCCTAGAAATCATGACCAGCCCATATTAGATCCTAGAAATCATGACCAGCCCATATTAGATCCTAGAAATCATGACCAGCCCATATTAGATCCTAGAAATCATGCCTCGGATAATCAGACTTAGAAGGGCTGAGCGCAGAGATCTTCGCGTTCTATTTTAATCCGTTGCTTCAAGTGGAGTCTCTTGATTGAAATCCCTTATCACTCTTCTTCACATGATTATCTCCTACGAATGCAGAAAGATGGAATCACAAATACTTCGACCACCCTAGGGGTCAATGCGGGTGGTGACGGTTAACTGGTCGCCTTTGAGAGATTCGGTCTTAGTTACAGTCGTTGTCAGGCAAGGTGGTCGTTGTCAGGCAAGGTGGTCGTTGTCAGGCAAGGTGGTCGTTGTCAGGCAAGGTGGTCGTTGTCAGGCAAGGTGGTCGTTGTCAGGCAAGGTGGTCGTTGTCAAAGAGGTTCGTGAGGATATTTCCATGTCAATTGAGAAAAAGGCGACTATTTGGAAAGATTACCGCTGATTACAATCAGTGTGGTACATAATGAAATAGTTAAGGGTTCAGGAGAGCACTTATCTCTCTCTTGTAGATTATTATCCTGCCTTTGGTGGAGCGGCGAAGACATCATACCCTAGGGAGTAGGGGAGGGGAGGTTATCAGACTTGCCTCGTGTAAAATTATCTTGCCTTGTGGGGGGAGGGGGTTGGCGTTTTCCCCCCATCTCACTGCCAGTGTAGCCTCGTGTGTGTTCAGGCTTTATCAAAGCCGTCTTTGATAGTGAAACTTGTCAGTACTAGTTAGTGTAAAAGTGTCAGCAACGATTCGTTTTGCTTCGAACCTTCGGACACGACGGGGCAAAATGTTGTGGCCGTTGTGTAGAGGTGGTCGTTGTGTAGATGTGGTCGTTGTGTAGAGGTGGTCGTTGTGTAGAGGTGGTCGTTGTGTAGAGGTGGTCGTTGTGATGAGGTTTCGATAACAATAAATGTATGGGCAGGCTGGTGGCCGTTACATAGAGGTGGTCGTTAGTAGAGGTTCGACTGTAAAGATTCTGTGCAAAATACGACAAAAAGGGCGTTCACTGCTCACGACCCATATCAGAAAGCATAGCTAGCGTCATGGCGGGTTTATCAAGGAACACACTGAACTAGAAAATATAAAATCTTACCACCAATACAAACATGACCGGGATATGCGGTTTTCAAAGTCGGTAAGGTTTCCCACCAATTTTTATCTCAAGACATTTTGGTAACCCTGTTATTTATTAATATTTTTTTATTCAGGAATTCTAGAAAGCTCGCTCGCTTGTTTATACACAACTACTTGACTGAAATATAAAGGGTTTTTAAAACAATATTGCATCACTGTGGATTGCTTGCTTCTATCTCATTCAAGACATATCCAAAAAAGGCTTAGTTCATTTACTACAAATTATCTATGAATTGATGATAAGAAATAGCGCAATGTGTTGATGCCGTGGGGGGATGGAAGGGACCCTAGTGACCCCCGTCCAACGAGGTGTGGCCAGGCATTGCAAAAACACGAGTTTACGTCAGTTTTCGACTACCTTCTACACTGAAGCATTTGAAGGTTTGGTGAGGTTTTGTGACTAAGCTACACGGCAAAGATATTGGTTTTCTTTAGTTTGTTTTAATGACTGGGAACGCATTCCTTTGTGTGCGCGGGTTCTGAGTAATAAAGTAAACTTGCCATAATGCATCGGAATGTATCCAAATATTATCACACTACTAATGATTTTTTTGCCTAAAAATAGCCTTCTCTGTGAGTAACATTATTATGACTGATTCAAATAACTAAACGTTCGAAGTCGTTTTCTCGATATTCCACTTTCAGACACAGCTAGACACAACGGTCTATTGAGTTGTAGATATATATTTAGCATTGTGTATACAATATAACTGTTTGGATACCTTTGAACGTTTGAGCAATGTGTCACCCTAGTGGCTAAAGTAGACCTTTCAAATGGGTTCTAAGTGGTTGCTTAGTTATGCATAAAGATCAGCTTGTCTGTCCATTCTTTGGCCATTGGTGGATGGAGAGGTTGGTTTGTGGGATAAGGTGAATTCGAGTTGACAGCCCGTGTTTTGTCAGGATTTGTAGGACCTCAAAGGTTTGTTTTGTTGTCATTTGTTTATTTTAAACAGTGTAGATTGTAGATAAACTCAACTAGGGTCTTAAAACGGGTCTCTTAAGTGTTTTAGAGAACCATTAGACTAGCTGGCGTCTCTTTTCTCTCGGAGTGCTTGGGGGTGTACAGCGCGGTTAGATGCCGTGACAGAGGTTTTCAACTCGAAGTGGTGTCCAAAGTTATAGAGTAGAATCACATATAGACAACTCACCGTATCACTCAACTACAGTAGAAAACTAACTAGAAGACTCGTACGGTCTCCACTTGGTCTACACATCTTCAAAGCCCATTCAAGATCGAATCGATGGCAATAAATCCCTCTCTGAGTTCTTGATTGGAATGTTGTGCTTTCACGAGGTAGAGCTTTCGATTGAAGTTTGTCTATTGATTCAGGATTATAGACTCATGTTCAAAGTCTTAAGATATTAAACGATTGTCTTCGGTCTGAATGGTTCTCATTCAGTGCCGGGCCCATACTTACCATACTATACTGCTATATTGATAATGTTATAAACTAATTAAAACAGCTGAAATATTGGGAACTTTAATTCGCAATCGAAATGACCAAGAAAAAAATGTCAAAAATTTCGAGTCTTTTCGAGAGAATACTTGTTCAGAATGCTCGGCATCGATGAACAGCCACTATTGTTCGTTTTGACAATCACGCTATCGGAATATCTGATCATGCAATTGAGCCTCTTATTATCTCAAAATTATCTGCATCCAGATCTTGTTCTATAAACGTATTGTTGTTCGCAGCGTGGGTCAGAGCTTTCAATACAACACTGCATAAACTCTATTAGCTGTTACGAGCGCATTGGTTATCGATATCTCGTGATGATAATGAAACTGTTGCACTCTGGTCATCGGCACTCGTAGGAATCTTTCTCGCAAAGTCGGCACGGATTTACGGACCACCACAAGAACGCGATTATAGTCATTATAGAACCCCAAGAACTCAAGGTATTTACAACAACCTCACAGGTGAACGAGAAACCCCTTAAACAGTTTAATTAGTTTAGAAGGTTAATTCATCTTCTCCTCGACAGGATCTGTACTTCCTTTACCTTCCTACAAACTCAAAATGGCCCTCAAAATTGTATAAGAAAAACAAGTTCTCCTTGACAAACTTATTCTTATATTTGGAAGATCTTTGGAGGGAATTCATTGTGCGTTTTGTGGTCGCGGTGGTTATTGATAAGCAACTGTGAAACCACACTCTCGTGGCTTTGTTTCAAATATATTAATGAACTGTCCGTTTTACAGTTACTCAAATCACAATAGCATTGAGAGTTGAATGAATACTAGTGGGAGGAGGGGGTAATTGTGTGTGTGTATGGGGGGAGGGGAGGGTAATTATGTGTGTGTGGAGGGGGGGGGGGGGGGGGGGAGGAGGACAAAGCCACCAACCCCTCCCCCCTATGGAAACCTTCCCCACTCCTGCTCTAACGCGCGTCCTTATCTGCACTCGTGTGTGTACGAAGCTACTCCATCCACTCTACGATTGCTATGTATAGGCTACTAGAGCAGACCTCGTATGACTGAAACACCACGGTACACGGCACTGTCACGTCACTGTCACGGCACTACCACGTCACTGTCACGGCACGGCCACGGCACTGTCACGTCAATGTCACGGCACTGTCACTGTCACGACCACGTCACTGTCACGTCACTGTCATGTCACTGTCACGGCACTGCCACGTCACTGTCACGGCTACGTCACTGTCACGACACAGCCACGTCACTGTCACGTACTCGTTCAAATCCTAGAAAACGTCACGGTCACGGCACGGAATCGCCGAAGCACGTAAGTTTTTCACAGTCATACGAAATCTGCTCTAATCAGCCGACAAGTGTTTCATCTGTTTGTTTTTATACGTGTTCTCAGTTTTGTACTTTTTTTCTCCACCAGATACGGCCAGAGTACTGACTCGCCATGTTTCAGCAGCTTGCCGTGAGTATAGTACTGTGGGGGGTCTGCCTCGTCATCACTGTTGACGCCGGACGGAATATCAAAACTAATCTTTTTACTGGAAATAATGGTGAGTTTGATCTGCGCAAATCAAGAATAATGAAGAAAGAGAGAGATGGGAAAAGAAATGAAAACTAGGAAATGCTTACACAAATAGTAAACTAGCAGAGGAGAGATGAGAAGGTAAATGAGTCTGCGCTAGTCTCGATCAAGAGTTAAAATTTGGTGTCGGATACTTCCTTATTTGGTATTGGAATTCCATATATGGTAGGAGGCTATTGTTTTCCTTGCTAGTCTCCAGTGCCCCAGAATTGTTTTGGACATGTTCTCTCAATCTTTTGGAATGATTCATTACGTGATTGAACTGAACATCAGCATAATCTTTTTTGTAGTTTGTACACGAGCCCCAACATTAGGGTCGTTTTCGTGGGAAGTAGTTACGATACGGTTCTTGTCGTGTGGTGACCGTGCCTGTCCAATTAAGCATTCTGATTGGTTGAGCAATGCTTTTACGCGTTGTGATTGGTTGAATACAATGTCTTCGATTCTGTACCGTAACTCCGTGCCGTAGGTTTCCCACTCATGCGAAAATGACTCTATATACCAGGCCCCAGTTGCACGAAAGGTGAATAGCGCTATCCACCAGATAAGTCTTATCCAACAGATAAAACTGATGCAGTTATCCAATAAATTTTATCCGTTGGATAGGACTTATCCGGTGGATAGCGCTATTCACCTTTCGTGCAACCGGGGCCAGGATACTATACAGGTATGACGGCGCATCCTCGTTTTGTGCTATATTTAGAAGCATTTTCCCGTTGAACTCGCAGGGGCGGATCCAGGATTTTTTTAGGAGGGGGTGCACCATCGTTTAGGAGGGGGTGCACCATCGTTTAGGAGGGGGTGCACCATCGTTTAGGAGGGGGTGCACCATCTTTTAGGTGGGGGTGCACCATCTTTTAGGAGGCGTGCACCATCTTTTAGGAGGGGTGCACCATTTATGATCAGGACGTACACAAGCTCAAGCACCAATAACGCAGTAGATATCAGCTCATCCAGGGGGGAGTGCGCACCACCTACACCCCTCCCCTAGATCCGCCCCTGACTTGGCACACGAAGATCGAATAGATCGCGAGGAACATTCCCCATTATGTACTGTATTGCGTTTGTGGTGTTATGTATGATGAAATGGAATTTATAAACAGCTTGTCTATTCTTAGTACAAGGCGACGATATGTATTATTACAAGAGATGGACAATTAGTAATTTACTCTTGTACCAGCTTAGTAGCTTGATCTCCAACCAATATTCCTCTAGAATACGTAATACAAGAGATGAACACTCCTAGTAGTAATGGACTCTTGTACCAGCTTAGTAGCTTGATCTACAACCAATATTCCTCTAGAATACGTAATACAAGAGATGAACACTCCTAGTAGTAATGGACTCTTTCTTGTACCAGATTAATAGCTTGATCTCCAACCAATATTCCTCTAGAATACGTAATACAAGAGATGGACACTCCTAGTAGTAATGGACTCTTAATGTACCAGCTTAGTAGCTTGATCTACAACCAATATTCCTCTAGAATACGTAATACAAGAGATGAACACTCCTAGTAGTAATGGACTCTTGTACCAGCTTAGTAGCTTGATCTACAACCAATATTCCTCTAGAATACGTAATACAAGAGATGGACACTCCTAGTAGTAATGGACTCTTGTACCAGCTTAGTAGCTTGATCTCCAACCAATATTCCTCTAGAATACGTAATACAAGAGATGAACACTCCTAGTAGTAATGGACTCTTGTACCAGCTTAGTAGCTTGATCTCCAACCAATATTCCTCTAGAATACGTAATACAAGAGATGGACACTCCTAGTAGTAATGGACTCTTGTACCAGCTTAGTAGCTTGATCTCCAACCAATATTCCTCTAGAATACGTAATACAAGAGATGAACACTCCTAGTAGTAATGGACTCTTGTACCAGCTTAGTAGCTTGATCTCCAACCAATATTCCTCTAGAATACGTAATACAAGAGATGAACACTCCTAGTAGTAATGGACTCTTGTACCAGCTTAGTAGCTTGATCTCCAACCAATATTCCTCTAGAATACGTAATACAAGAGATGGACACTCCTAGTAGTAATGGACTCTTGTACCAGCTTAGTAGCTTGATCTACAACCAATATTCCTCTAGAATACGTAATACAAGAGATGAACACTCCTAGTAGTAATGGACTCTTGTACCAGCTTAGTAGCTTGATCTCCAACCAATATTCCTCTAGAATACGTAATACAAGAGATGAACACTCCTAGTAGTAATGGACTCTTGTACCAGCTTAGTAGCTTGATCTCCAACCAATATTCCTCTAGAATACGTAATACAAGAGATGAACACTCCTAGTAGTAATGGACTCTTGTACCAGCTTAGTAGCTTGATCTCCAACCAATATTCCTCTAGAATACGTAATACAAGAGATGGACACTCCTAGTAGTAATGGACTCTTGTACCAGCTTAGTAGCTTGATCTCCAACCAATATTCCTCTAGAATACGTAATACAAGAGATGAACACTCCTAGTAGTAATGGACTCTTGTACCAGCTTAGTAGCTTGATCTCCAACCAATATTCCTCTAGAATACGTAATACAAGAGATGAACACTCCTAGTAGTAATGGACTCTTGTACCAGCTTAGTAGCTTGATTTCCAACCAATATTCCTCTAGAATACGTAATACAAGAGATGGACACTCCTAGTAGTAATGGACTCTTGTACCAGCTTAGTAGCTTGATCTCCAACCAATATTCCTCTAGAATACGTAATACAAGAGATGGACACTCCTAGTAGTAATGGACTCTTGTACCAGCTTAGTAGCTTGATCTACAACCAATATTCCTCTAGAATACGTAATACAAGAGATGAACACTCCTAGTAGTAATGGACTCTTGTACCAGCTTAGTAGCTTGATCTCCAACCAATATTCCTCTAGAATACGTAATACAAGAGATGAACACTCCTAGTAGTAATGGACTCTTGTACCAGCTTAGTAGCTTGATCTCCAACCAATATTCCTCTAGAATACGTAATACAAGAGATGAACACTCCTAGTAGTAATGGACTCTTAATGTACCAGCTTAGTAGCTTGATCTACAACCAATATTCCTCTAGAATACGTAATACAAGAGATGAACACTCCTAGTAGTAATGGACTCTTGTACCAGCTTAGTAGCTTGATCTCCAACCAATATTCCTCTAGAATACGTAATACAAGAGATGAACACTCCTAGTAGTAATGGACTCTTGTACCAGCTTAGTAGCTTGATCTCCAACCAATATTCCTCTAGAATACGTAATACAAGAGATGGACACTCCTAGTAGTAATGGACTCTTGTACCAGCTTAGTAGCTTGATCTACAACCAATATTCCTCTAGAATACGTAATACAAGAGATGGACACTCCTAGTAGTAATGGACTCTTGTACCAGCTTAGTAGCTTGATCTCCAACCAATATTCCTCTAGAATACGTAATACAAGAGATGGACACTCCTAGTAGTAATGTACTCTTGTACCAGCTTAGTAGCTTGATCTCCAACCAATATTCCTCTAGAATACGTAATACAAGAGATGGACACTCCTAGTAGTAATGGACTCTTGTACCAGCTTAGAGCTTGATCTCCAACCAATATTCCTCTAGAATACGTAATACAAGAGATGGACACTCCTAGTAGTAATGGACTCTTGTACCAGCTTAGTAGCTTGATCTCCAACCAATATTCCTCTAGAATACGTAATACAAGAGATGGACACTCCTAGTAGTAATGGACTCTTGTACCAGCTTAGTAGCTTGATCTCCAACCAATATTCCTCTAGAATACGTAATACAAGAGATGGACACTCCTAGTAGTAATGGACTCTTGTACCAGCTTAGTAGCTTGATCTCCAACCAATATTCCTCTAGAATACGTAATACAAGAGATGGACACTCCTAGTAGTAATGGACTCTTGTACCAGCTTAGTAGCTTGATTTCCAACCAATATTCCTCTAGAATACGTAATACAAGAGATGGACACTCCTAGTAGTAATGGACTCTTGTACCAGCTTAGTAGCTTGATCTCCAACCAATATTAATAATAATATTATTAATATTAACTTATTAATAATAATATTCTCCTTGTTTCATAGAATACAACTCAAGCCCACCACCGTCCCAAGACTTCTGGTTATATCAGGGTGACATCAAACTAACAGAACATCAAAACGACATGCTGGAAGTCCCTAAGAAAAACGGCGAAGAGAAACTGAACAGTAACAGAGCTTTTACTCAAGGCAAGGAAGAAAAGACAATTTGGTATGGAGGCGTCATTCCATATGTTATCGACTGCAGTCTCAGTAAGTATCAACCCTCACCCTCTCCCCCCTGGGGCATGGTGCCTTCTGTGGGTAGAGAGGGGAGGGGCTACTTCTCATGGTGCTGTTATTTAGGAGTCCCTGCATTATAAGAGTTCTTATTGAAGTTCGTTGATGACACCCACGAACTAAGTTGAGCGATTAGGGCTACGAGTCCTAGTATTATAATGGACGTTCTTCTGAGACTATAAGGGACCTCCATCGTGGTTGATATTTTGGATGAAATCTTTGAGCCCCTGTATTTTAAGGGACCTTGTTGCATTTCCTTCTGAGATTGCATTCCCATGACCTCGCATCATAAAGGACCTGAGATGTATGAGCCCTTGTCTTGTTAGTAGTGCCCTTGCTGTAGCTCCTTATTACATACATGTGTAATTGTAGCTGCTTTTGAGATTGCGTGACATCCACGTGTTGCTGAACGAGATGATGTCACAGCATCAATGTAGACTTGAGTAACGCACTTTGTTCCTTGTGTTACAGAGAACATGCCTGGATTGGTTGCTATTGTAAAACGTGCAATGAAACACTGGGAGTCCAAGACTTGCGTGACATTTGTGGAGCGTGACAAGGAAGAGGATTACGTGAAAATATTCAGGGGTACACAGTAAGGCTATGTTCTTTTATTTTGGTAGTAATAACTGATTATACATTGCATTGTAACACTAATATGGTACACTAATAGTGTATAAAGACCAGGGGTGTGGTCAGTTTCATTGTGAGGGCGGCCGGCCTAGAGCAACGCAATTGGCACCCCGAACCCTTCCATGGCTACGCCTCGGATCAATAGACAATGAATACAGGCGAACAAATATATGGATTAGAACGTAATATATTTTGTGTCCACTTACCATAATAACAAGGGAAAGGCGCTCATCTATAAACGATGGCCAAATCCTTATTTGGTAACAAAATTCCATATTTGGTAAAAGGGCATTGATTCTTTCGTTTTCAAAAGTGCATAGCAAAAAACACCTGTTCGTCTATATTCTCCGGTCAATTTCCTTATTTGGTAACAAAATTCCATATTTGGTAAAAGGACATTATTTCTTTCGTTTTCAAAAGTGCATAGCGAAAAACACCTGTTCGTCTATATTCTCCGGTCAATTTCCTTATTTGGTAACAAAATAACATATTTGGTAAAAGGACATTATTTCTTTCGTTTTCAAAAGTGCATAGCGAAAAACACCTGTTCGTCTATATTCTCCGGTCAATTTCCTTATTTGGTAACACAATTCCATATTTGGTAAAAGGACATTGTTCCTCTCGTCTTCAAAAATTCGCACAACGAAAGACGCCTGTTCGTCCTGATATCCTCCGGTCAATTTCCTTATTTGGTAACAAAATAACATATTTGGTAAAAGGACATTATTTCTTTCGTTTTCAAAAGTGCATAGCGAAAAACACCTGTTCGTCTATATTCTCCGGTCAATTTCCTTATTTGGTAACACAATTCCATATTTGGTAAAAGGACATTGTTCCTCTCGTCTTCAAAAATTCGCACAACGAAAGACGCCTGTTCGTCCTGATATCCTCCGGTCAATTTCCTTATTTGGTAACAAAATAACATATTTGGTAAAAGGGCATTGTTCCTCTCCTGTGCACTGCATTGTGAATTGCACTGACCAGAGTGACTAATGCAGATCTATTTTACATTGCAGCTGCTACAGCACTGTGGGTCGAGTCAGTGGCCAGAAGGTGTTGTCAGTCGGCCATGGCTGCGAGTACCATAATGTCATGCTACACGAAATTGGTCACGTGATAGGCTTCTGGCACGAACAGAGCAGACCAGACCGAGACGATCACATACGGGTTCTCTGGAGAAACATCAGACCAGGTGAGATGTCTTTACAAGAAACGAAGGGAGATGGATAAAATGAAACCGGGAAAATGAAAAGAAAATCGAAACGAATATAAGAGGGGGAGGGGTCTTATTCCATCGTGACAGGGTTAACTCGTGGATATCAGGAACCCAGCGGAGAAGGTTACTGAGTTTATTATTATTATTATATTTCCTAATGAAAGACGACAAACTAAGGGACAGCAAAAAGCAGCAAAAGTGTGAAAACGTTTCAAAGCCAGGAAGAGAAACGCACAGATACCTCTGTGTTGCTACAGTATTCAAGCGATCTTCTGAGCACTACTTTTTATAGAAGATTGAATAAATAAATAAATATTTATATTTAATTAAGATATACACAATTCAGCCTCTGGATGCCATGTATAATCAGTAAAGTACCTATCTATCCATCCATCCCATAGAAGAGCTCTTCAAAGAAAAAGAAGAAACGCACAATCGGCTCTTTATTGCTATAATATTCAAACGATCTTCTTTGCATTTTTGGAAAAGCTGTTCAAAAGCAGAAATGCACAGATCCCTCTCTGTGTTGCTACAATGTCCAAAGACCTTCTATGTGTACATAATGTTTAGGTATATAATAGACTTGTGTCTACTGCATGTGTAAACGTATTCTATTCGTGACAGGATGGGAGACCGCGTTTGTCAAACTCAACTATAAAGCCGTGAATACGATGCTTCTACCGTACGACTATTCAAGTATAATGCACTATCCATACAACGCCTTCGCGAAGAATTCAAGAAAACGAACCATCGTCGCCCTCAAACCTGTCAAGGCTCGTCCTTACAGGAAACTTTCTGAGTTTGATATCCTTAGAGCGAACATGCTGTACAGTTGCTCAGGTAAGGGGGGAGGGGGTGGGAAAAGTAAAAGAGAGGGGGAGGGAGGGAGAGGGAATCGATGAATTTCCATGGAAATCAACCTGGTACAATATTTTTTTAAACATTTCATCAATTTATTTCAATGTGAGACAACGTAGGCGAGCGACCATCTTTGTTTGAATGTGGGACGTCATGATAATAATAATAATAATGGCTGTTCGGGGATACAGTGCGCATGATCAGTAACCTACACCACAAGGCTTTAAATACAATTTTTAGAAATCCTCCCTTGAACCGAGGTGTTTTCGGGATCCCTCGGGCATTTAATAATCATTTAGTTGCCGAAGATAGAGTGACTAGGTAAATCCTAAATGATGGATCGCATATACAACATTATTATATCACCACAAAGCGTCAAGTTGCATTAAAAATCATTCGATTTCCATTCAAATTTCAAACTGAAAATATCTAAGAATTATTTCTTTAACGAAAGTTTGAATCATTTTGAGTACCAACATCGACATAGTTTTTAAACTATTATGTGCAACCTTCGTGAAATAAATTATTATAATTATAATTTTTTCAGGTTTGCAGTTCGCAATGCATCATGGAGTATGATGATTGTATAGATTATGTATAGACCGAATGCAATAATGGTGTCCAATTTCAATTGTTCTGGACTGACTAGCCTCGTGTTCATGTGGAAACACAAAAGTATTTTCACCTGTATGAGAGGCTAGTCAGTCCAGAACAATGACAATTGAAATTGGACGCCATTATTGCAAATTGACTGTGAAAAAAACACGCCACAGCAGGGCCACGGCATGGGAACTGTAACTTCACGGCACTGTCACGACAAGGCACTGTCACGACAAGGCACTGTCACGACAAGGCACTGTCACGACAAGGCACTGTCACGACAAGGCACTGTCACGACAAGGCACTGTCACGACAAGGCACTGTCACGACAAGGCACTGTCACGACAAGGCACTGTCACGACAAGGCACTGTCACGACAAGGCACTGTCACGACAAGGCACTGTCACGACAAGGCACTGTCACGACACAAGGCACTGTCACGACAAGGCACTGTCACGACAAGGCACTGTCACGACAAGGCACTGTCACGACAACGCACTGTCACGACAAGGCACTGTCACGTCACGACAAGGCACTGTCACGACAAGGCACTGTCACGACAAGGCACTGTCACGACAAGGCACTGTCACGACAAGGCACTGTCACGACAAGGCACTGTCACGACAAGGCACTGTCACGACAAGACACTGTCACGACAAGGCACTGTCACGACAAGGCACTGTCACGACAAGGCACTGTCACGACAAGGCACTGTCACGACAAGGCACTGTCACGACAACGCACTGTCACGACAAGACACTGTCACGACAAGGCACTGTCACGACAAGGCACTGTCACGACAAGGCACTGTCACGACAAGGCACTGTCACGACAAGACACTGTCACGACAAGGCACTGTCACGACAAGGCACTGTCACGACAAGGCACTGTCACGACAACGCACTGTCACGACAAGGCACTGTCACGTGATGTCCGTACGTTTTTCACGGTCATACGAAATCTGCTCTATAATAAATATATAGAGGTTATTACACGGGTAGTTGGGTAATACGGCTGGATATTTTTACGAGTCATGCCGTATTTTGAAATGTCCAGCCATATTACCCAACTACCCGTGTAATAAGTTGTTTATTGCACAACACTGAACAAAATTAATGAAAATACCGTATTTTTCTCTGTACTGATATAAAAAGCGAGCGCGAGCGCAAACCCGTTCTTTTCTAAAACGTGTAATACGCCGTCATATTTGTACTCGTATTTGTACTGTAAGACTGAGATTACAAGTTGTGCAATAATAAATATAATTATCGAAAGAGAATACAGACGTACCTTTTTACTGACGAACTCCTCTCGTGTACACAGGACAAAAAAGCAAGGATGCGAAGAAGGATCATGAAGAGTCTTCATCCATATCAGCTTTGCGTAGAAAGAGAAGGGCCGTCGACGTAGAGGAGTACAAGCCACCACGAAGGCAACGATCTGTTCAATGCAAGAATAAAGACGGTGATGAAGCGTGTCGTTACTGGGCAGAGAGAGGCTTTTGTATATCCCGAAAAGACTTTATGCTGATTGACTGTATGAAAAGCTGTAACGCATGCTCTACAGGTAATGATCTACCCCTCCCCAGCCCCTCCCCCATATGCTGATTGACTGTATGAAAAGCTGTAACGCATGCTCTACAGGTAATGATCTACCCCTCCCCCATATGCTGATTGGCTGTATGAAAAGCTGTAACGCATGCTCTACAGGTAATGATCTACCCATCCCCAGCCCCTCCCCCATATGCTGATTGGCTGTATGAAAAGCTGTAACGCATGCTCTACAGGTAATGATCTACCCATCCCCAGCCCCTCCCCCATATGCTGATTGGCTGTATGAAAAGCTGTAACGCATGCTCTACAGGTAATGATCTACCCCTCCCCAGCCCCCCCCCCCCCCCCCCCCATATGCTGATTGACTGTAGAAGGTAATGCTGGTTGCTTTTCGGTTATCAGAGCGCGCGTAGCTACCCCCTGTGACACGCGATTTCATTCGCTTGTTTGATGGTCATACACGGACACAGTCTTCACTAGTTGAACCGTCAGTGTTTCCTATATTAGCAGCGTACGACGTGAGACCGCTAACCACAGCAACGCAGGCGCGGAAACATCTGGACGATGTGGCCGTAACAATGGACGGCGGAGTCTTTTCGATAGAGAAAAGAGAGAGACATCTAGTCCTTTTTAGACAGATTTACTATTGTTTTGATAATTATTGACCTGGTTGTTCTTGATAATGATGATGATGATGACGATAGTGGTGATGAGGATGATGATAGTGGTGATGATGATTGTGATTATTATTATTATTATTGATGGTGATGATAGTGATGATGACAGTGGTGATGATGATTTCTTATGTTGCAATTGCTAGGGCTTTTACAGTGTGGACACTCGAACCGTGAACACTTCAAGTTTTTTTTGAAATTTTTTTTTCGAACTTTCTATTGCCTCATAGCCTCTTAAATGGAGCATTGAGTTTAAATACACTTAGTGATCAAAATAAATCATTTTTCTGATCAATTTGCTCAATCGATAATTTATATATGTGTGTTAGAAAAAACCTAAGTGTTCACGGTTCGAGTGTCCATACTGTAAATTCACATGCATCCATTTAAAGAAACAGCATTGTTGGTTAATCCACGAGTTGACTTTTTTCAGATGAACATTACAGAACCACCCAACCCCCCAAGGACACCGTTGTCACACATGCCTACTCCATTGAGCAAATCATCAATGACCGAGAACGAAGGAAAAAACGACGAGATGCCAAAAGAAAGTCCAGGAAAGAACTAAAGCAAATCTACAGGAAGAGAAACGCGTGCAAGGATAAGAATAAATCCTGTGTGTACTGGTCTAGTCGAGGCTTTTGTCAAGCTAGACCAGACTTTATGCTGAAGCTTTGTAAGAAGAGCTGCAACAAGTGTTATCCAGGTAAATACCCAGGGGGGGTGGGGTGGGTAGTGGTCTAGTCGAGGGTTTTGTCAAGCTAGACCAGACTTTATGCTGAAGCTTTGTAAGAAGAGCTGCAACAAGTGTTATCCAGGTAAATACCCAGGGGGGTGGAGTGGGTATAGTGGTCCAGTCGAGGTTTGTGCCAAACAATATTTTTAAACCCGGAAAAGCAGCCGGCTTGAATGAAAATCGGGTCTCGCTATAAAACATAAAAACATTCAGGCTAACCAGTTTACATGTTAGACTCTAGTTAGACTATGACTGAGTTCAAGTTCGTGCCCTGGGTAACCAGTTTACATGTTAGACTCTAGTTAGACTATGACTGAGTTCAAGTTCGTGCCCTGAGTAACCAGTTTACATGTTAGACTCTAGTTAGACTCTGGCTGAGTTCAAGTTCGTGCCCTGGGTAACCAGTTTACATGTTAGACTCTAGTTAGACTATGACTGAGTTCAAGTTCGTGCCCTGGGTAACCAGTTTACATGTTAGACTCTAGTTAGACTATGACTGAGTTCAAGTTCGTGCCCTGAGTAACCAGTTTACATGTTAGACTCTAGTTAGACTCTGGCTGAGTTCAAGTTCGTGTCCCGGGTGAGAAACGTACATGCATTCCACCCAGGTGTAGAAATGGATACCAATGTAGAATAAACGTAGTTGACAAAAAGCTTGACCTTAACTTGTAATGGACTGCCATACCATCCAGAGTAGTGACATCCCGGGGAACAGTTATCTACAGCGCTTTGATCAAAGACCGAAACGTCTATATTTTTTAAAGCTTAATGAGTCAGATCGAGACAAATCCAAAAGAATATAAAGAAATTCTAATTTGTTGATGTGTTTGTTTCAGACCCTAAGGACTGTGTTGACCGTGATTCGCGTTGCAGTTCATGGGCCAAGTACCATTACTGTACGAATAAACTCTACAAAACTGTCATGGAATCGTTCTGCACTAAAACGTGTGGTATTTGCATCTCTGGTAAGCAGATCAACGATAGTTATGTTGGACGACAAGTGTAAGAAACTTTATCACATGACCCGTATTTCCCGACTCGCGCGCTCTTAATAAAACCATTGGAAAAAGAGGTTTGGGCGGGTCATATGATAAAATGCTTATTGTCTGAGTCCCGTCCCTCCCACTCAGTCAATATGTACATAATCTTTAGTTAATGTTTTCCAACATGGCCGCTGTTGATTGTAATCATTCCTCAGTTGAATAAAATGACAAAGATGGCGGATATGTTGGATGACAAACGTAAGAAGATATATTTAGTTAAGTCATCCAACATGGCCGCCGTGTCTTGGTTTGTAATCATTCCTATGGGAATAAAATGACAAAGATGGCAGCCATGTTGGATGACAAACGTACATGTCAGAAGTTGCTTCATTGGAAACCATCCTGCAACGTGACCTACCGACGTGTCTGGGTGCCTCTTTCAGGGCACGTGTGAGTTGTGATGTAATTTCCGCGTTAGAAATGATGGTGCGCGGAAGACTGGAACGCTTGCGCCGTTATCAAGCTATGATCATCTAATAATAATAATTTGCACTGAGTTTATCAATTCTGTTGACGTGCAAATGCAGTTATCTGTGAACTTATTTGCGTGTTTTTCGTTGAACAGACCAAAGTGCATGCAGGGACAAAGAACACGGTAGATGTTCCAAATGGAGAGAGTTTGGCTTTTGTGATTCTCGCGATGACGAAGTCAGAGAAGCAATGAAGACGATGTGTATGAAGTCATGCCGTGCCTGTGGTAAGAATTCAACGCAACGATACTAGTTTTCTTAGAAACTGAATGAATGCTTCAGCAATCAAATAATGCGCTGCAGAGGCAATTGTTGTTGAAACGCAGCGCAACGTTTGGCTCAGTTGGTCGAGTACCGGTCTATTGTGCGGGAGGTTCGTGGTTCGAGTCCCGTCCGGACCATTACTCAGGGTCTTAAAATAATTGAGGTGCTGCCCTGGTAATTACATCTACAAATGGTAGACGTTCGCGTGGCTCGGATGACCACGTAAAATGGAGGGCCCGTCTCTCCACACTACACTACAAATTGAATTGGAGGGACGTAAAAGATCCACTGAGGACGTAAACAAACCCCTGGCAGTGACCACCCTCAGTGTGTGCACCCTCAGTGTCTAGCTCTGTGGGGTTTCCCTGCCCATGTGGCGAAGCGTTGTAAATAAGTGAATAATGATCACGACACCAAAATATTGCAAGTTACCAAGGGGAGAGGGGAGGGGCTGTTACACTCTAATTTGATCTCGCAGCGTTGCTATAAAAGTACTGAGGTCACTGTGCTGCTCATTTTCGTTGCATTGACAGATGCAAAAATGATATCACACTCATCTTCTTCTGCAATTTGTCTCGCAACGGCGTTGCTTTGCAGACATTGATTCGTGTAATAACACATTTACCAGTGATTGTAAGTGCAATCTTTGCGGGTGAATCTCACTAATTCATCCTCAGTGAATTCTCAACTACCCCATGATGCATTGCAGCGTCTCCAATTACGTCCCATGATGCATTGCAACGTCTCCAATTACGTCCCATGATGCATTGCAACGTCTCCATTTACGTCCCATGATGCATTGCAACATCTCCAATTACGTCCCATGATGCATTGCAACATCTCCAATTACGTCCCATGATGCATTGCAACATCTCCAATTACGTCCCATGATGCATTGCAACGTCTCCATTTACGTCCCATGATGCATTGCAACGTCTCGAATTACGTCCCATGATGCAATGCAACGTCTCCAATTACGCCCAATGATGCATTGCAGCGTCTCCAATTACGTCCCATGATGCATTGCAACGTCTCCATTTACGTCCCATGATGCATTGCAACGTCTCCAATTACGTCCCATGATGCAATGCAACGTCTCCAATTACGCCCAATGATGCATTGCAGCGTCTCCAATTACGTCCCATGATGCATTGCAACGTCTCCATTTACGTCCCATGATGCATTGCAACGTCTCCAATTACGTCCCATGATGCAATGCAACGTCTCCAATTACGCCCAATGATGCATTGCAGCGTCTCCAATTACGTCCCATGATGCATTGCAACGTCTCCAATTACGTCCCATGATGCATTGCAACGTCTCCAATTACGTCCCATGATGCATTGCAACGTCTCCAATTACGTCCCATGATGCATTTCTTCGTTCGTCATCAGACCTGAAGTCCCAGCTTGGAGGCAAGACCCTCTGTGAGGATAAATTCAAGACTTGCCTTGAATGGTCCAAGCAAGGATATTGTAAACGAAAAGAACAATTTATGAACAAGTATTGTAGAAAGAGTTGTAAGAGCTGTATGGCTGCAGCCAATCATTATGAAGGTATGTGGCAGCTGTGTATAGCTTAACGTATTGGATGATTAGCGAACTCATGTAAGAATGAAACAAGGTCAGTTCGCGAAATAAAATTATGGTGTGCATGAAAAAGACTGATGAAGGTAAAGAACCTTTGCTGATATGAGATTTTTAAAAGTCTTTTGAGGTCTCAGCAAAACAAATTTCTGAGATATTATTATTATTAGTAGTAGTAGTATAATTTTAGACTTGAATATAGAGTTTCGCGCGCTGTGATTGGTCGAGCGACCAGTGATTATGAGACGATAATCACTGGTCGAGAGCGGAAGTAAATGTACTAATAAAACGTTTTTTTTTATCCTGAATTTCGTCTTCTCTCAGATATTCAAGTCTAAAATTATCAAGTACTAAAACAATTATTCACCTCAGACTCAGTCACTATTATTCCCATTCAACTTAAATTTCAGAATTTGTGACTATGACTGTAAGCCGGTCTTTTGACTGATCTATCTTTGATATAGTTTAATTTATTGAAACTGTTGAGCCGAGACTGTGTAGGGCACATCAATGCTCGCGTATTTTGCCTCCCGGCTAATACACCAGTTTCGCGTTGTTTAGAGATGACCGCTGTCCTTGACAAAAGACGCATTTGTACAGGCTTAGCCTCGATTCAGAAACCAGTCCGTTCAATTCAAAAATGTTTCTATTGTTTTATGTCAACATTGTTTTCGTGTTCTTGTTGATATTTGTGAATAATTTACACTGACTCGAGGCTAACCCTGTACAAACGCGTCTGATGTCAATAAGTACAGCGGTTTTACAACGGGATCTGTGAACGCGAAAAGGGACCATTTGGTGACGAAATTCCATATTTGGTAATGAATACCATATTTGGTATTCAAAAAAAAAATGGTAATAAAATACCATATTTGGTAATGGGATACCATATTTGGTAATATAATACCAGTTTTCACTGACTGTTTGGCATGTCTGTTTTGACTATTAGATTGTCTGGACAACTCGGTCGGATGTGAAGGGAGGAAAGCTCGAGGGATGTGCACAAAGGATAGAAAAATCATGTTTCAACACTGCAGAAAGACTTGTGGATTTTGTATCAAACTTAACCAGAACGACGATAGCCGAGGTATGTGATTTAATGGAGACTAGCTTGGGAGGAAGGAAGGAAGGGAGGAAAGAAGGGAGGAAGGAAGGAAGGAAGGAAGGAAGGGAGGAATCGAAGGGAAAAAGGAAGGAAGTAAGTAAGAAAGAGAGAAAGGACGAAAGGAAGGAAGAAAGGAATCGAAGGAAAAAAGGAAGGAAGGAAGAAGGAAAGGAAGGAAGAAAGGAAGAAAAAGAATGAAAGGAAGGACGAAAGGAAGGAAAAAAGGAAGGAAGAAAGGAAGCAAGCAAGTGTAGTCAACCCCGACAGAAATCCCTATCTAAAAGTTTAGCTTGCCTCAATGCTTCAGTCTCTGCTAAGAATAACTTCTTGAGGCAATCATCAGTGAATCTTCAAGAAAGGAAGGAAGGAAGGAATGACGAAAGGATGGAAGAAAGGAAGAAAAAGGAAGGAATCGAAGGACGAAAGGAAGGAAGAAAGGAATCGAAGGAAAAAAGGAAGGAAGGAAGAAAGAAAGAAAGAAAGAAAGGAAGGAAGAAAAGGAAGAATGAAAGGAAGGACGAAAGGAAGGAAAAAAGGAAGGAAGAAAGGAAGCAAGCAAGTGTAGTCAACCCCGACAGAAATCCCTATCTAAAAGTTTAGCTTGCCTCAATGCTTCAGTCTCTGCTAAGAATAACTTCTTGAGGCAATCTTCAGTGTCTAATGAGAATATTAAATTCAGATTCGATTTTCGTATTTCTTCTTTGACAGTACAACGAGGTGTTCCCTGCTTGGACAAGAATACAGTTTGTCCCCGATGGGCTAGTTTTGGATACTGTAATAACAATTACGCTTTGTACATGATAAAGAATTGTAAGAAAAGCTGCGGTCGGTGTAGTGGAGGTAGTGATAGCCCGTTTGCTATCGATGTGGATGGTAAGTTTGACGATCAGAAATATTTTCAGAAAATAAAGAAAAGGAAGGGAAGGGACAAATATATAGCAAAGAATTGTTGATATGGAAGTAGTCGAAAGGCATGTACGAATAATTGAATAATCTAGTTTGTAGAAACGCATAAAATATGAACAACAGAAAAGAACAAAAACAAAACTGGCAAGGATATATGGAGAAGTAAGAAAGACAAAAGGAAAAAGGAAGGAAGGATAGGAGGGCGATAATAGAAGATCAATATACAATTGGAAGGAAGGAAGGATGGATGGATGGAAGGATGGATGGAAGGAAGGAAGGATGGAAGGGAGGAAGGAAGGATTAAGGGAATGATGAAAGGAAGGAAGGAACGATGGAAGGAAGGAAGAAAGGAGAGAAAAAAGAAACAGATAAGAGGAAAGATGAACGAAAATATCGGTCAGATAATTAATGGATGACGAAATAAATTGAAGGAAAGACATAATTAATGAATGAAATGAAAATAAAGAAGAGAAAAAGAAAGAGAGAGAAGCAGTGTGGTAAAGGAAGAAATTTACGCTGCCGCTAACTATGCAATATCATGAGTAATTCTCACAAGATTTGCCCGTGATTGACCCAACAGTACGCTCGTCTTCAAGCCCTAGAAGGCCGTGCAATAACATATACGGATCATGTGATTATTGGGCAAGCATCGGCATGTGCAGCTTAAGACCAGATCTAATGCTTAAAGACTGCAGGCTTGCATGTAAAGCATGTCAACCAGGTTAGCCAGATAGTGCATGCATATTTGAAAGCTTTATATATCAGTGAAGATAGTTTATTCTAAGTACCTACAATACATACGAATATCCAACGAGATATGGACCAGGAAAAGGTGCCTGTCCACGGTGTAGACAGCGGAGATTCGTGTGTGGCCAGGAAGGTCGCGCGAACTGTATATCCTTCGGATGTATAAGAGAAACTTGAATGATGCGTTAATATATACACCGTAGTGCATGATGGGTACTCATTGTTATGCTAATTATTCGTATTCATTGCTGGTATTTAGAATAGCAAGTTTCTCTGATATCCCAGAACTCTTTTCGGTATTAGTTTTCATATGACATTTGGAAACAAGGTGAACATGTACGAGAAGACGTTGCCGATGGGAGGTCTGGGGAGAATAGCTGATATTGAATGCATGCAATGACTCTGAACAAAGGTTTCAAGTCGAGGCTATCAGGTCAAGTTTTCATACTGGCCCGTTCAGAGTCATTGGAGTGTAACTTCAATATCAGCTATTGCAGAAAACAATAGTGCTTTTGGCTGAGCTGAACGTTATTAGCATTTACGCCCTGCTGGCTGAGAACCCTTAAATCTCCTCATCAAGAATGCTCGATATGATATGATATGATGACTTTATTTAAAGAGGGTACGTACATGTAGCACATAGATCGTAAATAGTTTACACAATCGTGTTGTTTCTGTAGAAAAGAAATGTGATAACGTCGAGGATGACGATAATTGTAAACACTGGGCGCGATTGGGAAAATGTACGTCAAGACCGAACCTCATGATCAGTCAGTGCCCAAAAACCTGCAACGCCTGTCCCAGTCGTAAGTACCACTTGTACATTATTCTATGCATTGTATACTATCGGGTACCAACATGGCCGCCATGACGTCACGTGCAATCCAGCAATTGTCCAGGGTTGCAACGAAAATTCAATATTCAAAATCTAACAGTATAAATATCGTACGAAAATTATAAACGAGGAGCAAATACAAATATTCATAAAGAACTGTCTAACTGAAAAACTGAACCTTATATATATGCACTGACGTCCTTAGAGATCACGAAGAACTTAGTTTGACCACCGGCTGCGCCAAGCTGCGCCCGACGCTAAACTTTCTCCAGTCTATCTCAGCCACTTCTACCACGGGAACTCCGTTGTCCTTCCTGTTTGAACTGTTACTACAGCAACACCACCAGGACAATGAATTGATGGGCTTCATTGTTGGGAAATCAAAACCTACTAAATATTTATTAACAATTTGATGTTTTCTCTTAGGAGCAATTAGAACAAAACCGGAAAAACCTGTAGGTAAGTTGAGAATGTGATTATTATTATTGTTATTATTATTATTATTATTATTATTATTATTATTATTATTATTATTATTATTATTATTATTATTATTATTTTATTACTATTATTATTTTATTATTATTATTTTTATTATTATTATTATTTTATTATTATTATTATTATTATTATTATTATTTTATTATTATTATTATTATTAGTTAGTTAAACTCTTTTAGATGGCGCCAAAATATGTGAGAAAAAAGATGCGCAACATGTCGAGAGGCGTAACTGTTTTTTTTTCTGTGCATATATAGCTACAAAGGCATGGCGAATCTATTGTCTTTATTTCATATTTTAAATCCAAACATTTCAAAACCTTCAGTTTAGAATCGAATAATAGATCGAAAGACACATCTTTAATAATTATGGTCAGATCGAGAGAAAAATTCAGAAAGCTAACGCATAATTTCATATTACCAGGAGTTCATTGTCTGTTGTCTTGTAAGACGTGGCTTGAGAAGGGATTCTGCTCCAGGTGGAGAAACCGTTGTCGAAGAACCTGCCTTGCTAATGCCTGCGACAGCGAAGCTTTGCGACCAGAAGGTAGAACAAACTCGGGGTCCCCAACTAAGATTAACACCCCTTAACACATACCCTTGGAACTTCGTGTAGGGGTTCCCTTATGAATTACCAACTAAGCAACTAAGGTCTGAATAAAGATCTGTGAAGATGTCTCTTGCAAAAGTCATGAACAAATTTTACACTTCAAGAAACCTAATCAAATGTTCGAATGTTTGTAAAAAGTTGACTGATGAATCCAAAGAATATCGCCGGGATGGCATTTTTACTATAAATAAAAGGAGGTTTCTAACCAAGTTTTTGTTTAGGGTCTTGTGGTAATCCAATGGGTGCTGGATGGGATTATAAACTACCTGACAGTGCATTTAATGCATCTACAGTATTGAAAAGCGGTAAGTGATCATTTCTTGCTGTGGACTAAGTTCACTGAATACAACAGGCAAAAGAACATCGTAGTTGAAAGCTTGTCTAACGGCGGTGCAGCCTTCACTCCTTCCCTTCACTGAAATTGCTTTGGAGCCGTGGAGATAGATAAATCACTGAGGTTGTGGGAATTATGAGACAAATATGAACTTGCCAGAAGCCAATGAGATAAGCACGCACTCAAAAAAAGTATTGGAATAAATATTTTACAGTGTGACTACACCAACCAAGGCCACCCAAACAAATTTTCAATTGAGTATTTAAACAATAGAATCTGAACAAATTTTCAAATGTTCGCTTTAAAAGCATATATTTCACTTTATATGTGTATGTATATGATCAAGAGTGAACAAGAAACAGTTTAAATTGTAGAATTCGACATCATTCTGTTATTCAGCGTCACAAATGTGATTAGAAAATTTGATTCAAAATTTGTTTGGGTGGCCTTGGTTGGTGTAGTCGCACTGTAATCATATAATTTGTTTAAATATTTTAAAAGTTTTTTAAAACTTTTAATTAAAATTTATTTTAATTTTATGGGCGCGCGCTTTTTATTCTTCCAGTGAACAAAACATTCCCATTAATGACCTGATCAAAGATTATATCTATGCAACCGCTTTTAAGACAATGATTCAGTGCCTCCATTTCATATAACAATATTACGATTTCTAAGATGTTTGTTTCAATACCCAAGGCAACTGGGATTTCGGTGCCCGTAATGCTCGACTCTATAAAGAAGACGACTCAGTGTACCGTAGGGTAGGGGGATGGTGCGCCAAGGAAAGCAAGAACCAGTGGTTACAAGTAGACTTGGGCAGCGTTAAAGTTATCACTGCTGTGGCAACTCAGGGTGAGTCGATAGAACAGGTCAATAAGGACATGATTATTTAGTTTAGGTATTATTATTCGACGCATAATAGATCATTTCGCATGCTTTTTGCGCAATAGAAATTATTACATTATTAATTTTATAAAATAACGTTCATGTAACGCGCGCTCTGATTGGCTGAAAACCCATGTTCTATCGTGAGGCATAGAACATGGTTTCCATGGTTTGGCGACCTGGAAAGACCTTGATGCGATGCACTGGATCAGTTGAACGTCAAATGAATTATTATAAATTATTGAATTATTATAAATTATTGAATTATTATAAATTATTGAATTATTATAAATTATTGAATTATTATAAATTATTGAATTATTATAAATTATTGAATTATTATAAATTATTATAAATTATTGAAGTATTATAAATTATTGAAGTATTATAAATTATTGAAGTATTATAAATTATTAGCCTGAGTTTGACACTTACTTTGATTCTTGTCCAGGTCGAGATAAGTTCTTTGAGCACGTCAAGTCTTATCAACTTGGTTTTAGCAACGATGGCAAAACATTCTATACATACAAAGAAAAAGGAAGAAACAGGGTAGGAAACCTTCATGATCTCCCTCATACGTAACTAGTTTCCAATAAAAAGCGCAAGCACACGAGATGTTATTTCACTGTGAAAACGGGCCTGACGCAAGCATAAGCGCAAGCACAAGAGACGTTATTTCATTGTGAAAACGAGCCCGACGCAAGCATATGCGCAAGTACAAGAGACGTTATAGACCTTATTCACGCGTGCTGGTTTTCGAGATCAGAATACTAGGATCTTTCACATACAAATGACCACTGCCATCTGAAAAAGCAATTATTCATCAATATTTTTGGAAAATTTCAATAGTTTTGAATAAAATCCCGAGAAAATAGCGTAAATGACATTTATAGAGTTTAGTATGGGATTTTGCCGTCATGCGTACCAAATTTTTCGAAATTGCTTAATTTCAAGGTTTAACACTTTCCACTAAAAGAAGATATTGATATAAGATAAGTGTAAAAGTTTTAGAGAAAAATGACATGTCCTTGCGGAGTTATGAACGTTTTTAATTCTGAAAATACATCAGAACGAGGCTTGGTACGCATGACGGCAAAATCCCATACTAAACTCTATAAATGTCATTTACGCTATTTTCTCGGGATTTTATTCAAAACTATTGAAATTTTCCAAAAATATTGATGAATAATTGCTTTTTCAGATGGCAGTGGTCATTTGTATGTGAAAGATCCTAGTATTCTGATCTCGAAAACCAGCACGCGTGAATAAGGTGTATTTCACTATGTAAACGAGCCCGACGCAAGCATAAGCGCAAGCACAAGTAACGTTATTTCACTGTGTAAACGAGCCCGACGCAAGCATTAGCGCAAGCACAAGTAACGTTATTTCACTGTGTAAACGATCCCGACGCAAGCATAAGCGCAAGCACAAGTAACGTTATTTCACTGTGTAAACGAGCCCGACGCAAGCATTAGCGCAAGCACAAGTAACGTTATTTCACTGTGTAAACGAGCCCGACGCAAGCATAAGCGCAAGCACAAGTAACGTTATTTCACTGTGAAAACGATCCCGACGCAAGCATAAGCGCAAGCACAAGAGACGTTATTTCACTGTGTAAACGAGCCCGACGCAAGCATAAGCGCAAGCACAAGAGACGTTATTTCACTGTGTAAACGAGCCCGACGCAAGCATAAGCGCAAGCACAAGTAACGTTATTTCACTGTGTAAACGAGACCGACGCAAGCATTAGCGCAAGCACAAGTAACGTTATTTCACTGTGTAAACGAGCCCGACGCAAGCATTAGCGCAAGCACAAGTAACGTTATTTCACTGTAAAACGAGCCCGACGCAAGCATAAGCGCAAGCACAAGAGACGTTATTTCACTGTGTAAACGAGCCCGACGCAAGCATTAGCGCAAGCACAAGTAACGTTATTTCACTGTGTAAACCAGCCCGACGCAAGCATAAACGCAAGTACAAGAGACGTTATTTCACTGTGTAAACGAGCCTGACGCATGCATAAGCGCAAGCACAAGAGACGTTATTTCTCTGTGTAAACGAGCCCGACGCATGCATAAGCGCAAGTACAAGAGACGTTATTTCACTGTAAAACGAGCCCGACGCAAGCATAAGCGCAAGCACAAGAGACGTTATTTCACTGTGTAAACGAGCCCGACGCAAGCATAAGCGCAAGCACAAGAGACGTTATTTCACTGTGTAAACCAGCCCGACGCAAGCATAAACGCAAGTACAAGAGACGTTATTTCACTGTGTAAACGAGCCTGACGCATGCATAAGCGCAAGCACAAGAGACGTTATTTCTCTGTGTAAACGAGCCCGACGCATGCATAAGCGCAAGTACAAGAGACGTTATTTCACTGTGTAAACGAGCCCGACGCAAGCATAAGCGCAAACACAAGAGACGTTATTTCACTGTGTAAACGAGCCCGACGCAAGCATAAGCGCAAGCACAAGAGACGTTATTTCACTGTGTAAACGAGCCCGACACAAGCATAAGCGCAAGCACAAGCACAAGAGACGTTATTTCACTGTGTAAACGAGCCCGACACAAGCATAAGCGGAAGCACAAGAGACGTTATTTCACTGTGAAAACGAGCCCGACACAAGCATAAGCGCAAGCACAAGGGACGTTATTTCACTGTGAAAACGAGCCCGACGCAAGCATAAGCGCAAGCACAAGAGACGTTATTTCACTGTGAAAACGGGCCTGACGCAAGTATAAGCGCAAGCACAAGAGGCCATATGTCACTGTGAAAACGGGCTTGACGCAAGTAAAAGCGCAAACGTAAGGATCAACCTTTTCTATATCTAGCGACGCAAGCATGTGCCGTGTGAAAACGATCGACAACGCAGGCACAAGAAAACGAGCAATTCTGATCGTTGCGCTCCGTAATGTTCGTTTTCACACTCTTCATGTGCTTGCGCCATGTTTGCGAGGCTATTAAAATCCAGTTTTAACAAACAATCCCTGAGGATTGATGCTAAATAAACTCTTTTTTTTTCAGATTCTGCAAGGAAACTGCGATCATTTCACTCCAGTCATCAATCAATTACATCGTCCGTACTCAGCACGATTCATTCGATTTTATCCACAAACCTACAACCACGTATGCATGCGAGTAGAGATCTACGGCTGTAATCAACTGGGAGGTACGTTACGAAATATCGTCTATACATTGTTGGTTGCACCCTCTCCACCCATATTGCCTTAATTCCCCTATATGTGTAATGACACTTCCTAACCAAATTTCGAAAACAACTTGGGAAGAATTTGGAAGTCATTGAGAGTCGAGAAGGGAGGGGAGGGAAGTGGTCCCCACCGGTAAAACTGATCTGAATCCACTGGTTGAGTTTTCAACTGACATAATTCGATCTGTTCAGTGATAATTATCAATAAGCATTAAAAAAATCATGAATAATTAATGAGGAAAATACAACATCACCGTAAAAGTGTCTTTATATCTGATATAGATTCGTGCTAATTTGCATTAACTTGGATTTTCTTGGCCAAAATTATTTCAATCTTGACTATTTTTGCAGAAAATATTAAATGAAGGTATGGATTTTTGAAGCCATTTAAAAATAGTACATAACATCCAGACTCCAGTTCTTCAATCCCTGGAGATTACAAAGACGCAGCGGTCATGTTGGTGGTACAAACAAGAGAACATGGCCGCCATGACGTGCAATCCAGCAATAAGCACTAAACCATGGACATGTTGAATTTCGCTTTGTGAACAAGTATTACATATTAAACATGAACTACAGAAGCCATTTCTACTCAAATATATCGTTATTCACATCATTATCACTAGTATAAGCGGATAAGATACAATGCAATGTCGTTATATAATTTAATACCTGAACTTCAGAGTTCCAGATTGAAGTCTCGAAACATCTTGCTGACACGTCTTCCATTCCGCTATGTGCTTCAAGGACGAGCAAATACATTCGTTGAGGTCTCGAGGGAAAACCTATTTGATGTGGTTACAATATTTAGACGTCCTTTAATGAGAAACATTCAAAATATGTCATCAAAATATTTGAAATCCCGAGCGGCATTGTTTTCGTTGTAAAATGAAAATACTCGACCTTTTTCGCGCTCAAAAATCACGTGATGAGTTCATTTGCATACGCGCGCGCGTCGACAGAAAAAGGCGGGAAAACGAGATTTATAAAAAACAACGAACATATATTTAATAATAATAATAATAATAATAATAATAATAATAATAATAATAATAATAATAATAATAATAATAATAATAATAATAATAATAATAATAATAATAATAATAATAATAATAATAATAATAATAATAATAATAATAATAATAATAATAATAATAGTATATTTGTGGGACGTCGTTTTGTGATATGTTAATAGTTGAAAGTATTATTTTGGGATGTCAATAATTATAAAACAAATTTGTATAAAACAATATTGTATTATTATTATAAACAACATGAACTTTCACTAGGAACGATTTCTGTCATTGAATATCTGCATTAAATACTGTGTATCTCCCGTTCGGCAACAAATACGGGAAAATACGGGCAACACAATCGTGCAACTTGTCGCGCAACATTGTTGCGTTGCAAGGTGAAGAGAAAATGTTGCTCGTATTACCACTGCGCGCACACATTTTCTTTGTTGCGAAGAGTAGACTGAGGGCACTATTGCAACAACGAAAATGTGTGTGCGCGCGGAGTGGTAATACGAGCAACATTTTCTCTTCACCTTGCAACGCAACAATGTTGCGCGACAACTTGAACGATTTTGTTGCCCTTACTTTACCCAACCTTAATAATCCTTCCTCTTTTTGCAGGCCAAGCGGCACGAAGTGAATATGGCAAGGTCGTCTACCCTGAGAAAAGAAAGCACAACTAGTACTAGCTACACTGTAGTATTACCAACAAAACACACCTAAACACCGCAATCACTTAGTTTATAGCACATAATCCTGACATATTTCCACATGCAATATTTGTGCAGAAACATGGGGGACCATTTTCATTTCCTCTGCAACGCGGCAAGCACCAGCGTTGCGGCGGCAAGTTTTGTAGAACACGTTTCTGCAATTTATGTCGCAAACCTTTGCGAGACAAGTAGTATTAATACAGGGAACAATTCACTGTAGCTTATATTCACCCCTTTGACAAGCTTGCATAATAGACACACCACAACGCACAAACGTTCGTATTTTGCAAAGAATATGTCACGCAACACATGAATTCCACAAGTTGATTTGTCGACGCTGACTGAGCGAACAGAAAACAGCCACTTAATCGTGGAATCAGTCCAGTCACGTCACGCAAAATGTTTCTTAGTCTCTTTACTTCTAGTAGTTTAAAGTCCTCTTGACTCTAGTTTCATGCAAATTTATGTTTTAAAGAAATTAAAGGAGCAAATGTACAAACAAGAGAAAACAATTTCAATGCTCTTTTCGTATGCATACAGCTAGCTACTTCAAAAAACGTTGTCCTAGGTTTTGTTGCATATTATTGCATTTCCACAGACCGCAGTGCATTATGGACTGATCAATACATATGTGTTCATATTCGAAACTGAGATCATGGTTGACTGTCAGGGCGTCCCTGATATTTGTTTGCGGGGTTTTGGAACCCCAAAATAGAAGAAAACATGCACATGTCTTGATCAGTCCATAATGCACTTCGGTCTGGGAATGCACTATCAATATATAGCAAAACAGTGTCATTCTCGAGTCGTAAAAACATAAGGAGAGTACACCTATTCCTCCCTCCCCTGCCTCAACATACTTTTAGTTTCCCTCGCTATCCCGAGAATGACGTCACCGTCAACTACACCAGACTATGCTACTCCTATAATGTATTTAAGTCAATTACATCTCATATATCTTACACAGAATATAACAATCAGATAACTTATATAAGTTGATAGAAAATGTTCGAGTGAAATACGGTTATTATTTCTACATAAGATAAAATTGTGATATATAGCATCACAGGGGTTTATTATGAAGTATTTTAAGCTATTCGGGATTATTATTATTTAGGTAGGTTTTTATAGAACGTGTACTAATGAGTGACTTATAGTTATTTTTAAATTTATCGCAATGTTTTATATGTAAGATTATTATCTCATTTTTCAAGGTTAATAAAGAATATGTACAAAAATTTAACTTTAAGGTTCTTTTCTCGTGGAGGGGGAGGGAGAGAAATGCGTTGCGCGAAAAGATAACATGGCGTTATGGGGTTCCTGTGGTATACTGTCCCAGGTCCCAGTTCCCCCAAACTGTTGCACGACCAAGATGGCGGACGCACTGAAGTAAATAATGGCAAAGAAAGAATCGGGCACAATTACCTTAACATCCATCAAAGATGGCGTTAAAAAGACAATTCCAGATGATTTTATCTACGGTTCCTGTCGACCTGTCACAGAATTTGAAAAACTCAACAGGATCGGCGAAGGGACTTACGGAATCGTGTACAGAGCCCGAGATACAAAGACCAAGCAAATTGTAGCTTTGAAACGAGTTCGTATGGAACAAGAGAAAGATGGTTTACCGATCAGCAGTCTCCGTGAAATGAGCTTGTTGTTGAATCTTAGACACGTCAATGTTGTCCTATTGCATGAAGTGGTCGTAGGAAGACATTTGGATAGTATATTCTTATCAATGGAATACTGTGAGCAAGTATGGCGACTATTAGTAGTCAATGCCGAGTGTATATGTGTTGACTGTCTTCCCGGGTGGAGTACTCACCGTAATTCAGGGTGGGGGTGTGCCACACAGACCTCTGAACCCTGTTTAAGTCGTGTCACAATTTTCAGTGCAAGAATATTGATTTTCTTACCTTGTTTCAGTGCCAAAGATGCATTTGTAAGTGCAAAATGTCGAATTTTCAACCCAGTGTTTCACCCTGATGGGAAGCACATGTACATGTGCCCATACCACTTACATATGGGAGTACCCCCTCCCCCAAGGGCTGGCTTACATATGCGAGTACCCCCAGGTGAGGTACTCAGGGGTATCAGTGACGGAGAGGTGCGAATGAGGCAAAAAAAGTCCATTACGCAAAAACAAGACCCCAAAAACATTTTCTCTGCATAAAATCGAGAATGGTAGGATATCATTTTTATCAACCCCCAAAAAAGTCATTGCCAAAATCTTTATATCAAAAAAAGTCCACCAGAAAATTGATAACCCAAAAAAAGTCCCAAGCAGCGAATTTCAAACCCCAAAAAGGTCTTCGCACCTCCCCGTCACTGATACCCCTGAGTACCCCCCCCCCCCCCCCCCCCCCCCCCTGGGTGAGTACTCCCTCTCCCAGGGCTGGCTTACATATGGGAGTACCCCCTCCCCCAGGACTGGTTTTCAATGTCGATGCATTGTAGCATAAGCAGGGTAGCAAAGGGGGGATTGTGATCACGCTTCACGTGCCATTTTTTTCCGTAAATTCAAGACTCAAAAGAATCATTTAAGCCATTTCACGCACGTCTTTCTTGCAAATTCACAGATCACGGTTTTATCTTTTGTTTATGAAGTGTTTTTCATGATTCACACGCCATTTTTAAGTCAAATCACATGTCACCCCTTTGCTACCCTGCATAAGGACCTACCAGCACTATGAATTGATTCTTGAGTTACACCAGCTGACATTGTGAATACCATTGACCAATCTTCATACTTTGTCTTTCAGGATGTTGCTAGCTTGCTAGACAACATGTCCACTCCATTTTCAGAAGCTCAAATCAAATGCCTGATGATTCAGCTTCTCAAAGGCACACAGTACCTACATGGTCACTTCATTGTTCACAGAGATCTCAAGGTATCCAACTTACTCCTCAATGGCAGTGGTGTGTTGAAGATAGGTATGTTATATTGTATGATCAGTGGTTTTAAATCTGAGCCCAGGGACTTGACCCCAGTCTTTCAAGGTCAGGAAAAACAGAGAGAAGAAAGAGATGAGAAAGGTACATGAAGAGGTCAAGTATGAGTCGTAGATCTTGAAACCATGGCAACACCAGGAGCACAAGATGTAGTTACATATAGCAGGAAACAAGTTGATTGTAAATTGCAGTTTAGTCTCTAGTGGAATATATAAAACCTTTGCCATCATTTGTAATCTTGAGCATTGGGACTTTGGTATAATGTTCCTAAAACCTTATTGTTATTATTTGCATTATGTGACCACTCTATACGAAAATTGCAACTGGTTGCAACTTTGCAATAAAACTTTCATCAATCATGAACATAAAAATGCTACATGTACTACTCATGACTTGTCTCCATTAGTCACATCACACCTGCCTGGTCACATACAGGTGCATCTTTAAATACCCGTGGGGTGGAGCACTGATGGAGGGAGGGGGTGAAAGGGTGCACTGTCTGTCTCCTGGGAGATCAGGTTTGACTGAAGGGGTTATGGACGTTTGATACACCTATTTCAAAAATCGTTGTCGCAGCCGAAGCAACAGTCAACACTCCAAGACTGCAAAGGATTTCGGTAATTTTTCTCATAGTTAATTTAATTATTCAGAGCGTTGAACAAGAGCAGGCATCAAGCATTCTCATTAAAAAAATGTGCAACGGATGCTTCCAAACAGTTAATGAGCTGAAAAACTACATTCATGATAACTATTTATAATGGCCACAACTGAATATTAAATTAATGAGGAAAATTACGAAGAAGTGAGTGTGAGAGTCGTGTCCCGACTAGCAGTAAGTGCTATAAACTTAAACAGCAATACCAAAATCCTTTGCAGTCTTGGAGTGTTGACTGTTGCTTCGACTGTGACAACGATTTTTGAAATAGGTGTATAGTACCTTTACCTAACAAATGGTGATTAAATCTACTAATAGTTTTCTTTTATTTCCAGCTGACTTTGGACTAGCTAGATCCTTTGGCTATCCATATGAGCCCATGACACCTCTTGTGGTCACCCTGTGGTATCGTGCCCCTGAACTTTTGTTTGGAGCCAAAATACACACCACGGCTGTAGACATGTGGGCCGTTGGCTGTATATTTGGGGAGCTCCTAGGAAACAAGCCCCTTGTGGCTGGAAAATCGGAACTCTATCAAATCCAACTTATAGTTGACCTCTTGGGTACACCTAATGACCAGATATGGCCTGGGTTTTCTGGACTACCAGGGACTAAGGAAATCACTTTGAAACGGCAACCATACAACAACTTGAAGCACAAGTTTTCGTGGTTGAGCCAAGCGGGATTGAACCTTTTGAATCACATGTTGATGTATGATCCTTGTAAGAGATCAACTGCTCAAGAGTCTCTGCAGAACTCATACTTTATAGAGAAACCTCTTCCCATAGAGCCTGACATGATGCCTACTTATCCTGAACACAGGAATTACAGAAAAGGACAGACAGATCGAACTGTAGAAAAGAGAAGTCGGTCAGAACATTCATTCGGGAGTAGTTTTTCAGAATCATTTGGGCCCCAACTGCCTGTTCATATGAGTCACCCTAAACCAGCCAAAAGACGGAAGTAACTCTGTATATATTGTACTGCATGGAATATCTATCATAATATGTTCATTTAAAACAAATATACAAATTTCTCATCTCTCGATGTTCTGGTCTTGGCAAAGGTTTATAAAATAACAGAGCTTCACCCTTGGTGATTTTCTACACACGTTTTCTAATTTCTCCTGTACTCTCCAAATTACATACATTGTACATGTACATGTATGGTTGCTGTACATGTAACAATGTGGTCATCCAAGCATCACGTCACAGAGGGTATTCATGGCAGCCATCTTGTAGAATTTTCAGAATTTTCTCAGCTAGGAAATGAAACCAAAAATGATGAAATGTTGTTGTTGTTGTCCCACTGCCATGAAAAGCCCTCTTGTAGTGCTTGAATGTCATTGCCATGGAAATAAACACTGTATATTTGTTTTGCTTTTTATACATGGAGTTCATCTTTTACTCGTCCGTCGTGGATTCCCAGAGCTTGTAGACAAACAATGGCTGCTGTTTGTTCTGCGAATTTCTTCCTTTTCCCCCTGAAAGGACAATAAAACAAGAAACTTAAAAAGAAGCAAATAGAACATTCATGTTTGCTACATGTGCTGTAACTAAACAAAGAAAGCTCATTCAAATGTACTACTTGTTTTAATATGATTGTTTCTTTCTTCCATTCATGTGAGTTTGTCAGTTCGTTCTCTTCCTTGCTTTGAGGATTTTTTTCCTGGTTTTTCTCCAGTTTTCCTCCCTCAATAATTTTTTTTACAAAAACAGAGCAAAATCTCGCAATCTGATTGGTTCTCAGCCGTTGTCAATAAGAGTACAGACACACTGTATGACGAATCGCTCGCGCACCGAGCCAGTTAGCCTGCGAATACAGCCGCTTTTTTTCGCTCGCCATAGGGGTCTCCCGAAACAAGCGTCTGCATTGTGAGGCCAACATTCCTGTACTGTGACGTCATTTTTGACCCGATTCTAGTCAAAGAAGCTGATTGGTCAGCTTGCTGGTAATCGCATTATTTCTGTTATTTGCATAAATTAAACTCACGGAAACCAGAACGACCAGAACAAAATATTACAATGTCGAGCCGCGGGCAACTGTATCGGACTTATCATGTGCACAGATGAATAAAATCATGTTCTACAATAATTATGATTACCGAATCAACAAATGCAGGCCATTTGGAAGTAGTGTTCACGACATGAGCGGCTGTGTTGTATCAGATTTACAACACGAGCTGTCATGACCTCAGAGGTCACAGTACAGGAATGTTGGCCTCACAACGCAGACGCTTCTTTCGGGAGACCCCTATGGCGAGCGAAAAAAGTGGCTGTATTCGCAGGCTACAAGCCAGTGTGCGCTTGAAACAGTTAAAATTTCTTTCAAACGTTTTCCTTGTTTTTGGATGTTTTTTGACTTTGTTATTGTAAAAAACAAATTGAAGATGGTTTTGAGTTGTCTGTACTCTTATTGACACACACTTGACGTCATAAAATGTTCAAAACTCAAGTGGAATCACGTTAAATAGATAATAATAATAATTTTTGATAAAGTTTACAAGGCTTTAGAAGGTCAAACGTCATAATATATAATAAGAAGAACTTGTATTTGAATACGAAAAAATTACAGCAGAGCTGATGTGATCGTATATTTGCACTATAATAAAACTATATTAAAAACTCACCTCCCAACCCCAGAACTAATGATATAATATACTATTAATGATAATCTACTAAGATTATAAGATGCATGTAATGTTAGTACCGGTCTGTGGCAAATACATTGGAAGACTGGGTACAAGTGTTATAACCATTGAGAGAACAGTTCTTAAATTTTGACAATATTATCTCTAATGTAAAAACTGTACAGCCTATCCAATGTGCTGGAGAATGAACGTTGAATCCATTCAAGTGATATTTCCACTAGTCTTTCATCAAGGGCAAACACCTCGATAAACTTTTAACTAAATCAGCCAATCAAAACACTCGAACCCAGTCTTCCAGCATTTGCCACAAACCTGTTAGTAGACTGCATGCATGTGTGTAGTGGTGGGGGACACTTTTTTCTCATTCTTTCTCTCTCTTTTAATTCCTTTCTTTCTTCCCTTGATTACTAAGATGAAATGCGTACCATTCAGTTGAAGAATACATTTTTCCATCAACAGTAACTGTGCTTCTGAATGCCTTGGTTTCTTCATCAACAACCTTTGTACAATAAAGGAACTTGTAAATACAATGTCAAATTCAATGTATTATACTTTAGGGGGTTAACCATTATCAGGAGCTTCCATCTAGTATGGGTATGTGTCACAGTGCATTAGATTTTCAAGCTATTTTTAGATTAGTATTTTGCGTGAAAAAAAACCATCCTCTCCAATCAGAGCAGAGATAATTTAGCCAATCAGAACTCACTAAATCAGATGCTTATCTCATCTACTCATCTCTAATGAGCTCCTGGGTTAACTTAATTCCCCCCTTGTTGACACCCTTTCTTGCAAATAAAGTTGTCATAAATGAGATATTACTTACCGTATCATAAATGGGAGGCTTCATCTTTTGTTTTCTGAAAGTGAATTTAAAAAATAAAAAACAACCTTTATCAACATTATTAAAAATCTTGTAATTGCAGCCAGTTCCTGCTACATGTGCATTCAGAATAGATTCCCAGTCTCGTAAAAGTTCAACAGTGTCTTAGAATCTTGAATTTTCAAAGCTGGGTGTTGGAGTCAAACTATTCAATCCAAGGGTTACAATGTAGCTAGTGGTTTAAAATAACAGACAAGTATCAACAACATTAATATTATACCATGTGCTTGAAATCACTACTTTCTACAAGACTAGTAGCGCTGAGAAAAGTCTCAGGCTCGGATCAGTTCGGAGCATTGAGTCTTGGGCTTGGATTTTTAAACACTTGCATGCATGGGTCTCGGAGAGTCTCTTGGATTAAATGACTGTTCTATACCGTACTACATGTAGCTTATTTTGGATGGATGGAAATGGAAGTAGTAATAAGTCGGTTCTTATATAGGCCCATATGTAGGGTTATATGGAGAAGCAGCTTAGCCCCTTGACTTCCTATTCTTGGTTTGCACATGACGTCATCAAAACGCTAAAATCTAAAATATTCATCGTACAAAACTGTTTGTTTGACATTTTGTTTATATCCATAAGAAAAGTCTTCACAAAAAAAATATGTGTACTTTCGATGTTTGGTTTCTGATTTATTGAGAGTCGATTTCTGTCACGTAACACTGTCACATGTATTCTAAAACCAGAGAATTAGGGAAATTTGCTTCAAATGTTACGTTTTTTACTTCGTAAATGATATGTATAAGTTTGATTTTATTAATATCTCGACTATTGAGAAACTAAGTTGTTTGTAATATTAACATGATTTTGATCCTCAGTGTTTTGGTCGCCATGTTGGTGTTCTACGGTTGCACACCAAGATGGCGGCCCCATACATGTACATTCACACTAAATAATGCGCACATTTGATCGCTCATATCTCGGCATTGAACACTTCTTATAACTCAAAATGTGGTTGAGATACATGATTTTGACTGCTCTTTTGGTTGTAAGACCTTTTGTTCAATTATACTCGATATAAGACCCAGAAAATTTTATGATGACGTACAACTGTAAGTGCAAACCAGCAATATGATGTACTGAGTGACATCTCACACCTTATTGATGTACACATGTACTGAGTGCATGTATGTCATGAAAGTTACATCTCACATGCCATATGAGTACGTCAAGATTTAGTAAAAATGTATGCAAACATTGGTGTATCAAATACAACTTCCTATGACAGATGTATAGTACCTGAAGATAACTGGGGAGTACTTTTATACGGATTTGTGCCATTTCTTCTGGCACAGGGAATACCAAACGTACCGGCAGTCAAGGGCCCAACAAGATGTACAAGACTGTTTACTTTACCTTGTCATTTCTATTAATATTCCTTTTGGAGATGTGGAATTTGAATAATTATTTCTAAATCAGAAAAGAGGAACAAATAAATGAATTGAAATTGCAAATAC
Organism: Actinostola sp. cb2023; assembly: GCA_033675265.1. Classification (NCBI taxonomy): domain Eukaryota; kingdom Metazoa; phylum Cnidaria; class Anthozoa; order Actiniaria; family Actinostolidae; genus Actinostola; species Actinostola sp. cb2023. Next base: position 42,099 of record JAUJYZ010001534.1, on the reverse strand, counting down.
ATGTAGAATGATTTACGAATACTGGAGAACTACATCTTTAATATGGTCAGTAGTATGAAAAGTTGATTATAAAGAAGAAGACCTTCCTTGCAAGAGCCCTGACTATTGAACTACAAAAGATACATCTCATATCAGCAACATGGCCAATGTACATGAGGGCCGGTGTCGAATGGTCCTCGCAAAAAGTTGGAGTCTCGCAAAATTTCGGTCAAATTTCGTGGGTCTCGAAGTTTCATTTTTTCGCAAAAAGCATCTCGGGCTCGTAAAAATATGCCTTGTCTCAGAGTCTCGCAAAGTCTCACCTTGACCATTCGATACCCCTTACATGTACATCATAGGCACAAGCATGCTGTTACCATACATGTACAACCCATGTCTGACCAAGGAGCACAGCTTATATTGAAACATATTGATCACTTTTATTGAGGGAGGAAAACCGGAAACAAAACCCCTTGAAGCAAGAGAGAACAAACGACAATGTTACTATCAAGGTACATGTAATATCAGCTAAAGAGACACAAGTGCCTTCATAATCTATACACATTAATTATTGTATTTTTACCTTTTATATTTAATTTTCATTTCAATTAATTCACAGAATCCAGTATCACTTAATTTTCGCTTTGCAACTGTACACGTAGGTTTGGAAGTCGTAGTCTATAAAAATAAGAAAATGTTCAGATACATTTACATGTACACTAGATGTAACGGTTCAAACTTATACTAACTGTACAGTACCTCCTTCTCTGTTATGTTTTTTGTGGCTTGCCTCTCAAGACAGTTTTTGTAGTAAGGAAGCAGATCAACTGCAGCACTAAATAAAAGCAAATAAAATTGATGATGATGATGATGATGATGATGATGATGATGATGATGGCTGATAATTCGTACCATATTTCTTCAATGTTCTTTGATGCTGTCAATTTTTTCGCAAGTTCTGTGCCCGTGTGCTCTTCATGCAGCAATATTAGAACACAATATTTTGTGTTGCTAAAGAAATTATCACAGTCTAATGCCTGAAACAAACAGTTAGTGGTTACTAGGGCTGTCAAAAAGTGCTGGCCACCAGCGATATCACCTACTTCCACTATCAGTAATACTTTATTTATCAAGGAAACACAAACTTGTGCTATACGGTATATTTAGTTGATATGACAAAAATCATTTATGCTCTAAATGGTTACTTTTTTCACGATATAATGCGAGCACTTGTACTTACAGTTTTAATATATTCTTTAATCACTTGTATTGTAGGCAAAGGTCCCTCCTTCCTTCAAAACAAGTAACTTTATAATTAAGCACAGTGCATAGGACATAAATATGTAATGTACATGTATGTGGACTCAACAAATGCATTATATGCATATATACATGTATTGTGCGATGCAAGGTGACCACATTTACATTTACATGTACTGTAATTTATTATATATTTTGTCAAAGAACACACGAAATATGCACAAAAACGTGCGAAATATGGGACCGTATTTTGGGTAGTTACTTCAAACTGGCTTTCCAATCAAATTAACCAATTAACCAATTAACGCGCGAGAAATTCTACAGTTTTGGCTAGTGCATACGCGTACAGAGATTTCCAAGTTTTCACTGTAATCTGACTCGTCATGTATTTTGGCGAGCCTCAAATGACTCGTAAAAATACACACCATATTAGATGCTTAGCCGACTAATAACCTCTATGTATTTGCATAGCATAGAATGTACTAGTACCTAAATACTGAAAAATTCCATTGCGCTGCCCTGGCAACCATGACAGATGAGCATCTCGTTTGCTGTCGATAGTTCTTCATTTCTTCAAATGTGGTAATATCCAGCGAGCCTCCGTTGGCAATGACAGGAATACTCAGTGCATCAGCTATTGCTCCTAGCACATCGTTATGGACAGGTTGTAGTGAACGCTCGTGCTTCTCTCTGAAAAGATGAAGAAATCAATGGGATTACTAATTATTACTAATTAGCTACTTCAAAAACGAGTGGATGACTGGAAACAAGCTATTAGAACAAATCTAATTAAAAAATTAAATCTCAAAAATTGGGTTTACTTCAGTGTAAAAAACCTCACAATTGATGTAAATATAACTGATTTTCTCTTCACTGTGTGGATCAACTCACTTCGTATTGCAATTATATATCATACGGTCTTTTTGGTTAAGGTAATAAAATAAGTAAGTATACAATGTACATTGTACAAGTGATGTCATACCGTCCATGAACTGCCAAAGCTGCAACGCCTGTACTCTCTATTAGTTTAGCTAATTTGACAGACTCCTCCACCTGAAAAGTGACAAATAAATGGTCACATTTTTGTAACAAACAAAATTGAAAACTTGCCTTAAAATCATAAAATTTGGTATTTTATAAAAGAAATAGAAAAATCGGGAATTGTGCTTTATCAAGTTATAGAAGCACTTGTAATTGGGAATTGGAAGAAAATGAGAGAAGTGCAAGACTACTGTAACTAACATTTCTCCCATCTTCTTCAAATTCCTGTGTGCATCTATGACTACAATCCCATGCAAAATAAAATGTGCCACCATGAAATCGTAAGTCTCACCCCCCCCCTCCCCATTCCAATGTTGATGTTTGGGTTCAAAATTCCCTCAAATATTACAAACCATCACTGATCAACATTGTAGAAGGGGAAGGGATCATAGGTGTCTCGTTTATATTACAAACCATCACTGATCAACATTGTGGAAGGGGAAGGGATCATAGGTGTCTCGTTTATATTGCAAACCATCACTGATCAACATTGTGGAAGGGGAAGGGATCATAGGTGTCTCGTTTATATTGCAAACCATCACTGATCAACATTGTGGAAGGGGAAGGGATCATAGGTGTCTCGTTTATATTGCAAACCATCACTGATCAACATTGTGGAAGGGGAAGGGATCATAGGTGTCTCGTTTATATTACAAACCATCACTGATCAACATTGTGGAAGGGGAAGGGATCATAGGTGTCTCGTTTATATTACAAACCATCACTGATCAACATTGTGGAAGGGGAAGGGATCATAGGTGTCTCGTTTATATTGCAGGAGATTGTAGATAGAGCACATTTAAAAAATGAAGGAGTTGAACTGTTCTCATAATTCTAGCATGTTCCCTAAATGGCATCGGCATTCTTATGCACAATAAATCAAGCACTGACAATAATTGTTTTGAATTTTGTTAGGGCCACAGGTTTATCAGTTCATACTCAAATACTGTCATGTGTCACCCTCTGTAAATAAAGTATCCTTACATGTACCTTGCCTAATAAAATACTTCCCATAATCTGTATTGGTCTTACCTTTAGGCTTTGACTACAGATCTCGAGTGACTAACTTACATTTACATGTACATGTATATTGTATAGTACAGTACAGTACGTATGCAGGCATTTGGATCAACACACACGTGCATGTACATGTATGTACACTGTACATTAGGACAATATTATTAATATTTTGGATATATTTGTACGTACTGTTGGTAAAATCCTTATCTTGCATGTAACTGGCTTGTGAATCCCTTTGACCAATGTAGTTAGAATCTATAACACAACAACAATGCTGTAGCTTTATATTAAATATGATAGGTGGATAGTTTAGGTTTTAGTTATAAGATTATTGTGGTTGCTCTTACATCGTAGACCTTTTCTGGCTTTGTTAATAATGCAGCTCCCATGCCACCCTGAACAACAGAACAATGTATAAACGATTATTGAAGAAATAGAAAACACGTCAGAGTGCTGAAAATACTATTAAAACACCACTTATTCAACTCATTAATAATTAAGTGGAAAGCCCAAGTCTAAAAATGCAGGCCGTTCTTTGTCTTTGACCTCAAATGTGAAAGTTAATTGCTTCCAATGTGCATGCGCCTTGTGCTGGGTGCTGAGATACATCGAAGGTTCATAATATTTATAACTTACTTTCACAGAATAATCCTTTGGACATCCCATATTCACATCGATAGCACAGACATCTTGCACCCTTATGAACGATAAAATCATACATCATAAGCTATTATACAATGTACATTGTATTCAGTTACATGATTATTTCAAAAAATATTATCTTATGAATACTGCATACTGTGTATTGTGTATAGTGTATTGTGCATTTCAAAATTAAAATGAACAACAACAATAATTTAATCATAATAAATCAAATTTATATAGTGCTATTAAAATATTCTATTAAAAGCGCTTTATTAACAAGCAATATATTCCACAGTATTGTGATACCTGAAGATCAGTTTTAGAAATGTCTTTAATTGACCCAAATTATGTTTTAAAATGTAGTTAAGAGGCTTAACTTTACTTTACAAGTGATGTTTTACTTTGACAAGTCGGTATTGCTGCATAAATTATAATGAATTATAAAAAATAATGAAATCAGTGTTGCGGAGACTACAAATATCTTTTTTGATTGATAAACAATTAAAAGCTGAAACTTTTAGCGAAACCACTGGATATCTTCTCATACTGGTCTACTTTCTAAAACACATGGTTGAAGTTGACTGTGCTGTTACAGCTATGCTGTATTTGGCTTCCAATAGTGAATTGTAGTCTCCGCAACATTTTTACACCTTAAAGTTTTGTTTATGAGTGACCAAATGAAAGAACTTTGACCCAAGTGTGATAAGTTCTAATTTACACTTAGAGATAAGTTGTACTACATCGACATGTCCTGAATTTTTTCTCATAAGGGCAAAAAATCAAATTGTTTTTCTGTTGCGGAGACTACAATTTTGTTGCGGAGACTACAACTTTTGAGAGGTAAATCTAAAATCTAAAATAATTTGAGCCAAACTGATAAAAGTATAATAGCAAATTTCTAGATTCATGTCTTCTCTGTATGTGAGAACAAAATACAGCAGAATCCACTGTTTTGTGGCTTAGTACAACCACTTTGCACTACATGTTTACCATTCTCAACCAATATTAGGAGACTGGGCACTAGTAAACTTCTGAGCATATGCAGTTCACATTTTTAGAGTATTGTGGGTAATTATATTTGGCTGGACAACCTAATTGTAAGGCATGTAAGACCTAAATTTCTCAATGAATTTCACTTTCTCTAGCAGTACTGAAATGTTTTGATTTCTATTACATGATGTAGTCTCCGCAACGTAGTCTCTGCAACAGCACCATCATTTAAAATTGTTAATTGTGATGGGAATACATGCATACAAGTTAAATGGTTTGGCATCCATTAAACCAGATAGCATGCCATAAAGTTTAAGACAGACAGACACTGTAAATTATCCCAGATTCAGATTACTTGATGTGTAGTGTGGTATAATCGACTGGATCGAGCAAATTGACAGAATCTGTACATGTACTTGATTGCATTGTGTCTTTTACTCATTATAGTAATTGAATTTTGCTTGTGATATTGTCACATTGTGCTCAAACTTCAAAATTTGTTCTTAACTGCTTAGTCCTTGTTGTTAATTGCTGCATTTGAATCAAAGTACCTGATGTAGTCTCCGCAACGTAGTCTCCGCAACAGCACCACCATTTATAATTATGGGTTATGATGGGAATATGAGGAATAGATGTTAAATGTTTTGGTATTTATATAAGCTAGATAGAAAGCCCTTTAATGTAAAGCAGACAGACATTTCAGATTTATCATAGATTCAGAGAACTTTTCACATTAGTGTGATGTATTGAAAATCAAGATTTTTCTGTGTAGTCTCCGCAACAGCCATATAACTTAGTGTGACATTCCAATCATGTGATTAGGGGTGAATCATACTACTCTTGTTCATAGCTCTAATAGACATCCACCATACAAAAGTGGAATGAATCTCCTATGTACTCTAGATTTAAAGATATATAATGGGAAAAGTCTCTGAATGTAGTCTCCGCAACAGACGACTTACTGTGGAATGACCCATATATTAACAAAGTATTTTCTGGCTATATTACCCAGGGGAGACTCCCATATATAAAGTGGCAGGGATGCTCGTCAGAAATTTTGAAAATGACCCCCAAATTGAGGATCTGGACCCTAAAAGGTATGATGTGCATCCCCACCCCCCTGGGCTATATTATGCATGGTAATGGTACTTATATTTAGAGTACGTTGGTTTAGCTGGGTTTGGGCTTTAAAAAGACTCTTTATAAATTATCAATACATTCATATATTATATTCAGCAGACAGTATAGGTGAGTATCAATGACAATCAACGACAAGTGATCCTTGGTCAATGTCTTTGTAAGAGTAACTCACAGGCAATAAATAGTATAAAGGTAACAACTTTCTTCAAAGTGTCAATTGTATTTTTAACGGATGCCCTTCATCAGTGTGATCAACCGTTGTACACGTGATTATACTTTGAAGAAATTTGTTACCATTATTCAATCTAAAAGGTACAGTGTCAACCGTTGTACATGTACACGTGATTATACTTTGAAGAAATTTGTTACCATTATTCAATCTAAAAGGTACAGTGTCACGTATCTCCAAGAACTTCTAGTTCATTACTCGGGCCCTTCCGAAGGAAGCCCGAGTTAGAAAATGCGTTTTTCGGTAGTAGTAGTCGTAGTTTTTTTAGTCGGTTAAAGAATGACGAAAGTATGCGACGTATTTAATCGTATCCGGAGTTTCAAGATTACTCCGCAGATTTGAAAAGATAAAGGAGACACAGGACTCAAGTAGATTATGAATCTTAGTTTTGAAAGCAGCTGTAGATCTTCAAGCTATTAAAAGGTCAGGATTCTAGTTCATCGTTCAATGACTAGAAGTGGTAAAAGGACTAGAAGCTCGCTTAAAATATTTTTTTTTTTAAACAAACGCGAGGCCGTTATCGGAACCATCTGACCTATGCAACCTCAAGACGTATCATGTTCGTACTCACCGGACTAATAGTCTCCCTCGTCACTCAACTGTCACTGATTGTCATGACGTCAGAGAAATTATATTGTATTGAAGAAGATGTCCTTGTTTTATTCGACGTTCGAACCGTAACTCGAACCCGAACTCGATTCCAAACTCGACGTTTCGGGATCTGAAGCTAGAGAGGGGGCCTTTACACAAACTCATCAAAATCAAATCAATTGAACTCAAAGTCAAAAGGTAATCAAATGAACTCAAAGGCAAATCAAATGAACTCGACACATACATGTATATACATAGTCTCCCTCGTCACGCAACTGTCAGTCATTGTCAGGTCTCTCCTCGCGCAGCTGACATTGTCCTTGTTCTTCAACCAACTGGCATTCATTTTCAAGTACTTCCTCGAACAACTGACATTTTCATTTTCACAATGCCCGAGTGAACGCTCATTGAGCGTCTTGTGTTATAAATGAAACGACATCTTTCAGAGTGGGCCCACACGAATAGCCGTATGCTTTTGTCTGTGAAATGAGCCTGTTTAAAGCCCGTGTTTTATCGGCTGTTCTATAACGCCTTTCCACGAACTCGAACTCATATCCAAAAATGAATTGAAAAGCAAATGAACATGACCTCGCTATGCGATGTTTGTTGCTTAATTGTAATATTACGTGTACAGTTATGTCCTTGAGTATTTATAATTAAACTCACGACCAGCGATGTAGCAACATCTATTGACAGAAAGCTATATGTACAGAAGTCATGCAAACAATCGAACCAGTCGAGTTATTTTCAGTAACTCACGATGGATGTTTATTTTATTCCACGTTTGAAAAATTCGTGTTCTTTTCAGTAAGATGACAGTTGTAAAGTGATCCTTATCTGAGTCATACATCTATTAGGCGACCTAATTTTAGAACCGTTGATTTAAAACCGAATTTCCACGCTCAAAACAGGTCAGTGAACGGCAAAAATACAATCGAAATCAAAACGTCCTTAGATTTTAGGGATCTATTACAGAAGAAGACGCTCAATGAGTCTGACTCATAGATAAAGATCTCCGCGGACTCTTGTTATAATTAAACTCACGACCAACGCCGGTCATGTATAACTCCATCTATTGACAGAAAGCTATATGTACAGAAGTCATGCAAACAGTCGAGCCAGTCGAGTTATTTTCAGTAACTCATGATGGATGTTTATTTTATTCCACGTTTGAAAAATTCAGAAGGAAAAGGAATCGTACTTCAAAACTACATCAAAGCATTTAAGGAAAGCAAGGTCAATAGTTCGTAAATCGAGATCGTATAGCCCTTCATCTGGCAGACATATAGTCTCCCTCGTCACGCAACTGTCAGTCATTGTCAGGTCTCTCCTCACGCAACTGACATTGTCCTTTTCATAAGCCCGAGTGTACGCTCATTGAGCGTCTTGTTTGATTATGATTTTAATAATAAATAGTATACATGTACACTGCATACTTACACATGTAGAGCTGTTTTGAGAGCCCGTGCTGGGTCAGCAGTTCCCTGTTAGTACAAAGGAAACAACATGTAATACTCTAATGCACCTTCACTGTCAGTGAAGGGTATTGAATGGTCAAGGCAAGACTTTGTGAGGCTCTGAGACAAGGTATATTTTTTAGAGCCCGAGACATGTTTTTCACCGATTTCCTTTGTTTTCAAAATTTGAGATCTGAGACAGCTTCTTGCGAAAAAACGAGACTTCGACACCCGTGAAATTTGACCAAAATGTTGTGAGACTCTTGACTTTTTGCAGGGACCATTCGACACCCCTGTCAGAGCTGCTCATCCAGTCAGTTGACTACAACATTTTGTATGTGTGCACCACTCCGTTCTTCATACATGTACATGTACATAAAGATCAGTGTATTAAACAAACAGTATTCCACAGCAGCAGAAACTGTCAATAAATTTGCTCAATAGAGGCATGAATAACAAGGGTGTGAGATTTACCATTTGAAAGACCACTTTGTCTTGTTCTTCTTTACAAGTTCTAAAGACTACAGTTCCATCAGCCATCACAAAGTCCACTGTTTGTAAAAGTTCTTCAACAAAAAGAAACCATTATTACATTTCGCTAATGTTTATGTTACATTATGTTTGTATAATATATGTATATATACATACACGTACATGTACCATGCTCATACATTTGTACATGTGTACCTTGAGAATGTACATATAATATATGAAATGGCTAACAGAAAGACAAATGGTCACACTTACTATTTTCTACTCTGGTTGTCTTGAGCATTTTAAAATCAATGATTTCCTGAAACCAATAAAACCATTCTGTAAATGTAAATGTGCATTTATGTACAGTACGCATCAATACCCATTTACACCTAGACATATAAATTATTATACAGTATTCAACACTTGCTATTATTACACGTACCTCTGAATAAACAAGATCAGCACCATAACGCAAAGCCAGGAGTCGTGAGGGTAGAGTCCCAATGCGTACCATTGGTGCAAGGATATATTTACCAGTATACATCTCACCAACAGTCTCATTAACTATCTTCTCATTGCCTTCGTTGCCCATAGCGTTGTCCTGTATTTAACAATATTTATCACAAACAGCAAAACTATAAAGAACTTTTGAATAGGAATAACTGTAGAATACCCTGCCGATTGAAAGCACTCCTCTAGAAACTCACATGCCTACAGGTCTAAGCTCTTTCTAAGGAATCCTACGCACCTACGAGGCTACGCACCCACGTCACTGGCCTACGTGCCTAACCCTATCCCTAACCCTACAAATGTATGTGCCTACGCGGCCTACGTGTTACTAATAAATATATATGCGTAGGCACGTACATGTGGGCTGTCCACATTACACACTTTTTGTGCGGGGTATTCTATAGTTGTGCCTGGATATTCGAAATAGCACTACTTTTAATACTACTTTTAAGTTGTATTTGAGACACTTCTTACTTAACTAATACATGTACATGTATCTTAATACATGTATTTATTGTGATATTGTATTTTAACTTGTATTTATTTTATATGTTGTGGTTGGAAATTTTCCACTGGTTTAAATTTTTTAGTGCATTGTTTTGGTTTCTTAATTCACTTACTTTCAGTTTAATCCTTCACAACTAACCTAAACACATAACTTACTACCCTGCGAGCAGAGGGAATTTTCTCTGAGCTAAAGTCTTCAAAAGTAAGAAGGGAGAAAATGACTTCTTCCTCTCCCGACTTCTAGGAAAGGAGTACAGGAAAAGACCTCTGCTAGCAGGGTAATAACTTACCCACCATAAAACCCTAACCTTACAACAACCCTCAGAAAAAAATAAACAAGTGGGGAAAATTAAACCACAACATAAGCAGGAGAGGAAGAGAGCAGGACTTACATGTAACGGTTAATAAAGGACTTACATGTACTGAACATGTAAGACTTAAGCTTACATGTAGTTGTAGACTATTACATGTAAGTTTACATAGTTTTGTCTGGGAAGCATGAACATTGATAAAAAATGTCATATTTACGTAAGGAATCATCTAAGACTGTAAATAAAACTTACCTTTACTCAACGCTCTATAGTCTAACCTTCATCGTGCATGGAAATATCACTTACATCATCACTACAGTACGATACAGCAAAGTATAAAGCTTATACATGTAACTGTAAGTAACTTTTAAAAGCTTAAGTTCTTATGTTGTGACTACAACAAATGAAGAAATTGCGTAAGATATCTTCACATGACGACCATATCAAAACGTAGACGTTATATCGTCGATAAAATGTCTTTAGTATATTCTTTGGTCTTTACTAATCCTTCACTGTGGCAATGATCTCGTAATAAATAAACGTTTTGAAAATATCAAGCAATGTTTGGATTATACAATTCACTCACGTGGACGCCATTTTGGGCTACTACTTCATGTAAGACTACACATAATCTCCTGAAGTATGTCCCTGAACTAAAGCATATATTGCTACCATATAGCATATATTGCCATATATATATATTGCCAATTACAGCTCTTATACATCTCTATATGTATACAATATACGGCCATGTATAACACTATCAGTCTTATACAGACTTATACACACCTATACAGCCCTATACAGACTTATACAGCCCTATACAGCCCCATACAGCCCCATACAGCCCTATACAGTCCTATACAGCCCTATACAGACTAATACAGCCCTATACAGCCCTATACAGTCCTATACAGCCATACACAGCCCTATTCAGACTTATACAGCCCTATGCAGACATATACAGCCTTATACAGACTTATACAGCCTTATACAGACTTATACAGCCCTATACAGACTTATACAGCCATACGCAGCCCTATACAGACTTATACAGCCCTATACAACCATATACAGTCCTATACAGTCCTATACAGCCCTATACAGTCTTATACAGCCCTATACAGCCCTATACAGCCCTATACAGCTCTATACAGCCCTATACAGCTTATACAGCCCTATACAGCCCTATACAGCCCTATACAGCCCTATACAGCCCTATTCAGACTTATACAATCTTATACAGCCCTATACAGACTTATACAGCTCTATACAGCTCTATACAGCCCTATACAGACTTATACAGCCCTATACAGTCCAGTCTTATACAGCATACAGCCCTATGCAGCCCTATGCAGCCTATACAGACTTATACAGACTTATACAGCCATATACAGCCCTATGCAGCCCTATGCAGCCCTATACAGACTTATACAGACTTATACAGCCCTATGCAGCCCTATACAGTCTTATACAGACTTATACAGACTTATACAGTCTTATACAGCCCTATACAGCCCTATACAGCCCTATGCAGTCTTATACAGTCTTATACAGCCCTATACAGTCTTATACAGCCCTATACAGCCCTATACAGCTCTATACAGCTCTATACAGCCCTATGCAGCCCTATACAGCCCTATACAGCCCTATACAGTCTTATACAGCCCTATACAGCCCTATACAGCTCTATACAGCCCTATACAGCCCTATACAGCCCTATACAGCCCTATACAGCCCTATATACAGCCCTATACAGCCCTATACAGACTTATACAATCTTATACAGCCCTATACAGACTTATACAGCTCTATACAGCTCTATACAGCCCTATACAAACTTATACAGCCCTATATAGCCCTATACAGCCCTATACAGCCCTATGCAGCCCTATACAGTCTTATACAGCCCTATACAGCCCTATGCAGCCTTATGCAGTCCTATACAGTCCTATACAGCCCTATACAGCCCTATACAGACTTATTATACAGCCCTATACAGCCCTATACAGCCCTATACACAGCCCTATACAGCCCTATACAGCCCTATACAGTCTTTATACAGTCTTATACAGTCAGCCCTATACAGCCCTATACAGCCTTATACAGCCATATACAGCCCTATACAGCCCTATGCAGCCCTATACAGTCTTATACAGTCTTATACAGTCTTATACAGTCCTATACAGCCCTATACAGCCCTATACAGTCTTATACAGTCTTATACAGCCTTATACAGCCCTATACAGCCCTATACAGCCCTATACAGTCTTATACAGTCTTATACAGTCTTATACAGCCCTATACAGACTTATACAGCTCTATACAGCTCTATACAGCCCTATACAGACTTATACAGCCCTCCTATACAGCCCTATGCAGCCCTATACAGTCCTATATACAGTCATATACAGCCCTTATACAGCCCTATGCAGCCCTATGCAGCCCTATGCAGCCCTATACAGTCCTATACAGTCCTATACAGTCCTATACAGCCCTATACAGTCCTATATACAGTCTTATACAGCCCTATACAGTCTTATACATACAGTCTATACAGCCCTATACAGCCCTATACAGTCCTACACAGCCCTATACAGTCCTATACAGCCCTATACAGCCCTATACAGCCCTATGCAGTCTTATACAGTCCTATACAGTCTTATACAGTCTTATACAGTCTTATAGCAGCAGCCTATACAGCCAGTCTATACAGCCCTATACAGCCTTATATACAGTCCTTATACAGTCTTATACAGTCCTATACAGTCCTATACAGCCTTATACAGCCAGCCCTATACAGCCCTATACAGTCTTATACAGCCATATACAGCCCTATACAGTCTTATACAGTCTTATACAGCAGCCCTATACAGCCCTATACAGCCCTATACAGTCCTATATACAGTCTTATACAGCCCTATACAGCCCTATACAGTCCTATACAGCCTTATACAGCCATATACAGCCCTATACAATCTTATACAGCCATATACAGCCCTATACAGTCTTATACAGTCTTATACAGCCCTATACAGCCCTATACCGCCCTATACAGTCTTATACAGTCCTATACAGCCCTATACAGCCCTATACAGCCCTATACAGCCCTATACAGCCCTATGCATACAGCCCTATATACAGTCCTATACAGCCCTATGCAGTCCTATACAGCCCTATACAGCCCTATACAGCCCTATACAGACTTATACAGCTCTATACAGACTTATACAGCCCTATACAGTCCTATACAGCCCTATACAGCCCAGCCCTATACAGCCCTATATACAGCCCTATACAGCCCTATACAGACTTATGCAGTCCTATACAGCCCTATGCAGTCCTATACAGCCCTATACAGACTTATACAGCCCTATACAGCTCTATACAGCCCTATACAGTCTTATACAGCCCTATACAGCCCTATACAGCCCTATACAGCCCTATACAGTCCTATACAGCCCTATACAGCCCTATGCAGCCCTATATACAGTCAGCCCTATACAGACTTATACAGCCCTATACAGCCCTATACAGCCCTATACAGCCATATACAGCCCTATACAGTCCTATACAGACTTATACAGTCCTATACAGCCCTATACAGCCCTATACAGTCCTATCAGTACAGTCATATACAGCCCTGTACAGCCCTATGCAGCCCTATACAGCCCTATGCAGCCCTATACAGTTCTATACAGACTTATACAGTCCTATACAGCCCTATACAGTCCTATCAGTACAGTCATATACAGCCCTGTACAGACTTATACAGTCTTATACAGTCTTATACAGTCTTATACAGCCCTATACAAACCCTATACAGCCCTATACAGCCCTATACCCTATACAGTCCTATACAGCCTTATGCAGTCTTAGCCCTACAGTCCTATACAGTCTTATACACAGCCCTATACAGCCATACAGCCCTATACAGCCCTATACAGTCTTATACAGTCTTATACAGCAGCCCTATACAGCCCTATGCAGCCCTATGCAGCCTATACAGCCTTATACAGTCTTATACAGTCCTATACAGTACAGTCCTATACAGCCCTATACAGCCCTATACAGCCCTATACAGTCTTATACAGTCTTATACAGCCCTTTGCAGTCTTATACAGTCCTATACAGTCTTATACAGTCTTATACAGTCTTATACAGCCCTATACAGCCCTATACAGCCCTATACAGTCTTATACAGTCTTATACAGCCCTATACAGCCCTATGCAGCCCTATACAGTCTTATACAGTCTTATACAGTCTTATACAGCCCTATGCAGCCCTATACAGTCCTATACAGCCCTATACAGCCATATACAGTCCTATCAGTACAGTCATATACAGCCCTGTACAGCCCTATGCAGCCCTATACAGTCCTATACAGACTTATACAGTCTTATACAGTCCTATTACTTTCAGGTGGTCGCTACTTGCGGGGGAGCTAATTTATGAGCCATATAGATGCCAGCAGCCATGACAGGGGACAGGAACAATAAAATCATCCAAATCATTTTAACAAACAACAAAGACAACAAATTTTCACAGGATCTGTGAAACGTACTTTGATTATGACTATTGCTTTTGTTACATTTGCTTATTTTTGTAGCACTGATATAGCGATATTTAATTCAGGGCACATACTTCCATGTATGATGTTTATTTCATCCTTTCTCACTCCCCGTAAATCCGTTTTATCATCAGTTTCTCTTGGTTTTATATAGTAGTAATTTTATTTGTCATATCTTATAAATCATAAATGTATACTATATAATTAATTAATTCTGGACGGTTCATTCAAATCTCTAAGTTGGAAACACTTAGATATAAATTTTGATGTATAATATATAATGTTTGGATTTGTAGAATTTAATAATTGAATACAAGTATATTTCTTTGTATAAATGTTCAATTGGAATATTGATATCTATTTTTTTAAAGAAATCTGATCGTAATGACCGATAGAATGGACAGTTTAAAGTGCATATCAGGGTTATGGGTTTCTTTTGAAAATCGATTACATATGAAGTGAATTATAGTGGGATGGTTCAGTATTTTGTGATTTGAGCTTCGCATTTGCGAGTTATGATGGTTTGAAATCGTGATCATGATATGCTAATTAATTAGGTGACGTCAACGCAGGCATCATTTATTATACAAAATCGCCCCTTTGCAAATTACTGATATTTTTAATCTGGCAAAATGTTATTTTACAACTTATATAAATGATGTTAAACTTGTATTTCTATTTTAGAAAAGAGTGCTACTTGAAAAAATATAAATAAGTTACGGCAAATGCCTGCGTTGACGTCACTAATTAGCATATCACGATTTCAAACCTTCATAACTCGCAAATGCGAAGCTCAATTCACAAAATACTGAACCATCCCACTATAATTCACTTCATATGTAATCGATTTTCAAAAGAAACCCATAACCCTGATATGCACTTTAATAACATGTGTTTTTCAGTTTCAATTTGTTTATGGTCACAAAATATACAGAGTCTTTGATCGACTTGTATCTTTGGCTTTCCATATCTTCCGGTTTCAATAGCTAATTTGTGATTACTTATTCTAAATGCACTTCTGAGGTTTTGAAAGCTGCCATCCACTAATTATAACAGCTTTCAAGACCTCAGCGTACATTAGTTAAATAGTTGAGCATCAATTCAATAATGCATCTTTAAGTTCTGCTTTATCTTCCAGATGTCTTAGTTTTGCAGACATCTGTCCTTTGCTTTTAACTCTGATAAAACAGCTGTACTCTTTATCTCTAACTTTGAACCCAACAACGTTGTTGTACAGCTGCAATATGTTTTCCAAGGCTGGCGACACTAAGGTGGCATTGATAAGTGAAGAAATGCAATATAACAGACAAGTCTCGTGCGTTGTCCAAGGTCCGTCTTTGGGGTGTGTACCATGCTCTGCCAGAAAGTTTGCACTCCTCGTCTTTTTGTAGGGTGATGGATTCACGCGTTTTCTCTTCGGCGAAGGGCCAGTACTGCATATTGCCTCTTTGTTTTCGTTATTTTTACTGTTGTCACAGTTTCGACACAAACATCGGGAGTTGCAATTTTGATTAGCGCGCAAGCAAGGGCATTTGGACTTTCTTTTACTGTCACTACAGGCAATGTAACTGCCGCCTGACTTGACCTTATTGCTACCACACCTGCAATATATTTGGATTGATGGTATGTTGGTTGAGCTCTCTGTGACTTTTCGGTTATCACAACCCTTGCAGCAACAATCTCGGGTGCAATTTATCCCTGAAGCTACACAGGGACAACGCCCTCCCCTTTCCTGTTTGGGACGACAAGACAATTGTTCTTTATCCAATCTATTTTTCCCACAGGTGCATCCAGTTCTCTTCTCAGTACCAGGTCTATTGCGAGTTTCAGCTGTTGTACCAAATTCACCTAAAATATTTAAGTTATTTTGAAATCATTACTCAATTGTTATTTCTATGTTCATTCTGGAAAGGGTTTTTCGTTTATGTAATATATAAAACATTCTGAAGGACTGATCGAGGAGGGTATGATACCGTTACCATATATTACCGGAACGTAACGGAGTGGTTTTCATAAACCCGTGAAATACACTTTAGCAATATTTAGCACTACTTCACTCTAATTCTTTTGTTTTCTATTGTGTTTATCTGACTATTACACTCTAATTAGTACATTTTGTTTCATGGATTAATGAAAACCACTCCGCTAATTACTAATCCAATTACTAATTACAAGTAAATAATTAGTATTTTTAATTTAATTTTAGACTTCGAATATAGAGTTTTGCGCGCTATGATTGGTCGAGCGACCAGTGATTATGAGACGATAATCACTGGTCGAGAGTGGAAGTAAAATGACCAATGCGAAAGTACTAATAAAACAATTTATCATGAATTTCGTCTTTTCTCTGATATTCAAGTCTAAAATTCTACTAAAACAATTATTCACCTCAGGCTTAGTGATATTATGGTGAATATTCACCGATAATCAATTCGCCTCCGGGGGGGGAGTACTCCCGGAAATTTGAATTTAGGATAGGGGTGTGCCACCGGGATGTCGAAACCATGACCCTATTTAAGGATGAAAAATTGAAATATCCATACCCTTTCCAAGGATTTGTAACTGACATATAGGCCCAATTAAAGGAAAAAGTTAATAATATTCCTTTGGAAATCGCTAATATCAGAAGTGCATACGCTGGCTGTTACGCTAAGCGGATTTTTTTTATCAAAATAAATATAGTGTACCCAAAGAAAAAGATCGAATATTTTATTTTATGGTGAAAAGGCAAACTATGGCACCAAATTTAAGGATCTGGAGCTAGGTTCATTCGAGGGCACATACCTATATAACATATATATGGGAGTACGCCCCCCCCCCCCCCCCCCCCCCCCCCCCCCCCCCCCCCCCCCCCCCCCAAATTAATAGTTTTACCTGGAGTCACCGCAGAGGTTGCATCGTAGTGTCCAGGGTCATCTGCATTGTACGCCAGATATATTGGTTGTTCAATGAGCGCTTCTTCTGGAATGAACGGCACAATGCGGTTTCCGACGAGGCTGGTGATTATAATTATTGGGATGCGTAAGACGTCTGCACACACTTTCATAATTAAATCGCCCATGTCGCCAGAAAATGTGCCTTCGTCCCTAAATCGCTCGCTTTCCAAGTTTAAGTTTTCCTTGGGTATGCCTGTAAGCATTTGATAATACTCATTGCTTTGCACATTGTCAACAAACATTTGTCGCAAATTATAAACATCTTGGTCAGCATTACTAAGTCCGAGGTCCGTTAGATGCTTCAGAAAACGCTCATCTTTTCCTCTCCATTCTTTTGTTTTGCGTATTTGTGTGACGATGCTTCGGAAAGCACAATCGCCATCACCTGCCACTGGATCGATTTCGAGATTGAAAGTCCCAAGATTTCTTTCTAAGATGTTTATATTATTTTGCTCGCGACCATCAAAATCAACATAAGGAGACAGGACAGGTTTACTATAGCCACTTCCCATTTTTATTGGCAAGTCATAGGCGTTGAAGGACCTGTCAGTATTATCGGAATTTATATTTGCTAAAACTCTATGCAGTTCCAGCATGTTTTTTTGTAGCAACCAGTATATGGTATCGTTGCACAAGTCCTGAAATCTTTCAATTACCACTATTTCCGCGATGGTCGGTCTTTCTTCCATTCCAGTGCTTTGAACGTGTCCTGCCGGTTTCCATACGCAATCCAACGTCAGAGGACTTTCGTTATCGGCTTCAAAATGCACATCCCAAATGTTGTCTTTAAAACCGAATCTGTCAATCATCCTGTTCAAAGGTGGAATTACGGGAATAATCCTTGCATTTTTGTTATGTTTTTTCTTGTCTTTTTTACAATTGGTGGCGTAAAAAATGAGACTGAGAATAGCTATCACTAATTCAGGGCCTATAGTTGTCGCACCACACAACAGGGATTTGTTCAATGTGTGGTGCAGGCTTTCATTGGATTCTGTTCCTTCGCCTGGCTGTAACCCAGAGAGGCACATGTTCTTTATGTGTTTGCGCAAATTCTCTATCTCGATTGAGGTCTTTCTTAAATCTTCTAATATCAGAAAAGCATCATACTGCCTTAACAGGTTATTAAGGTTATCTTCTATTATCTCCGGTTCAGGTGTGGGTAGTTTTCTTTGTTCGCCGTAATCGCCATTGGCACGAAATATGTTTGAAAAGTCCTTCGAGAACTTCTTTGAAAATTCGGACCCCTTCGGAATAGATTTGGTCACTCTCTGGACGGCATGGAACAAATCCAGCTTGACCTCAACATTTGGAAATATTGACTGATACTGAGCTCTGACTCTGCAACAATCATCCACTAATACTCGAACCAAATCGTTTTCTAATTTGTCTTTTACTCTTTCTAATAATGTTCTCACTTCTCGAAACGCTGTAGTTCTTGTTATACGCCATCCAATAATTTCACGATTTTCATTCAGTATGATGAAAAGGTTCTCAAATTGTTTTACGTATTTACCATCACCTCTCTTCGCGCAGATGTACTTACTGGTTTTGAAGGTGTGATCGCACGTGATTATTCTGCTTTTCGAAATACGTGCTGTCATAGCATTCTCGTAAAAACAATGTTTCATATGGTAGTCAGCAAGAAATATTGTCATCAAGTGGTCGTTACTGGGGAAGGCATACATTTGATTTACATAAAATTGATCGTATAAATCATCGTTTGAAATGAGAGCGGTAGTGGAGGATGAGAGTGAGAAACAGTCCATCCGATGGCAATACTCTTTGAAGTTCGACGCGGCTATGGCTTCACACGTCTTTAGAAAACTGACACCTTGTAGGATTTGTGTCTCCAAAAAATCAACCAGCTCAATTGTGCTTGCGGATTTGTGAAACATCATTAGTGGAAAACAGCCCTGACTATATAGAGGAGGTATACTTTGTAAAATCTCCACGGAAGCAGAATGGTATCTATGACGTATGCCTTTGTAGTTACATATATATAATCTTTGTATCAGCAGGATATTTCCTCGTAAGTCATAGACCACGCGCGGATTAAGGATACTTTTTTACAAAAGATGTCATGATTATGAGTTATTATGTTCTGTACGCATTGATGTGGCCATGCAACCAGTTAGTTTGTTGAAGAAACATGGGAAATCATGCAATTCAATTGGAGATGGAGTCACATATTGATGTTTCTTTTTTTCCATTTAAAGAAGCCAGTGCCAGCTCACTAGTAAATTCTGCCAAGGACATTGCAGATGGTAATGTATTAGTTATGAATCAATTCCCAAATTGCACTCCTAAAACCCATGATTTACCTACGCTATATGGACTGTCTGTACTAGTTATGCATTTACAAAAGATGTCATGATTATGAGTTATTATGTTCTGTACGCATTGATGTGACCATGCAACCAGTTAGTTTGTTGAAGATCCATGGGAAATCATGCAATTCAATTGGAGATGGAGTCACATATTGATGTTTCTTTTTTTCCATTTAAAGAAGCCAGTGCCAGCTCACTAGTAAATTCTGCCAAGGACATTGCAGATGGTAATGTATTAGTTATGAATCAATTCCCAAATTGCACTCCTAAAACCCATGATTTACCTACGCTATATGGACTGTATGTACTAGTTATGCATTTACAAAAGATGTCATGATTATGAGTTATTATGTTCTGTACGCATTGATGTGGCCATGCAACCAGTTAGTTTGTTGAAGAAACATGGGAAATCATGCAATTCAATTGGAGATGGAGTCACATATTGATGCTTCTTTTTTTCCATTTAAAGAAGCCAGTGCCAGCTCACATACGTCGGCCAAGGACATTGCAGATGGTAATGTATTAGTTATGAATCAATTCCCAAATTGCACTCCTAAAACCCATGATTTACCTACGCTATATGGACTGTATGTACTAGTTATGCATTTACATATAGATGTCATGATTAGATGTCATGATTATGAGTTATTATGTTCTGTACGCATTGATGTGGCCATGCAACCAGTTAGTTTGTTGAAGAAACATGGGAAATCATGCAATTCAATTGGAGATGGAGTCACATATTGATGTTTCTTTTTTTTCCATTTAAAGAAGCCAGTGCCAGCTCACATACGTCGGCCAAGGACATTGCAGATGGTAATGTATTAGTTATGAATCAATTCCCAAATTGCACTCCTAAAACCCGTGATTTACCTACGCTATATGGACTGTATGTACTAGTTATGCATTTACAAAAGATGTCATGATTATGAGTTATTATGTTCTGTACGCATTGATGTGGCCATGCAACCAGTTAGTTTGTTGAAGAAACATGGGAAATCATGCAATTCAATTGGAGATGGAGTCACATATTGATGTTTCTTTTTTTCCATTTAAAGAAGCCAGTGCCAGCTCACATACGTCGGCCAAGGACATTGCAGATGGTAATGTATTAGTTTAGTTTATTATTTATATTTATTTATTAGATTTTATTTATTTATTAGTTATGAATCAATTCCCAACTTGCACTCAAACTCACAAAATATTGTTCATTTTATAGCAAAAAAACAATCAAGGCAGGAAAAGCTGTTATTTGACAGCCTTCACCCAGGGAAGGACTTTCAAGGTAAAATATTTTTGGTTGAATTGTTTTTTATTTCCAAAGATGGTGTATCTCAATATATACAATACTATATGTAGAACTTTTGGAGAGGGCGAGGCTCACCCCTTCCTTGATGCCAGAGTAGTAATTCGGAGATTAGAATTCACTTTTGGTAAAATCTGTTTTTTTGTGTCACTATATACAAAAAAGTCCATTGTATAACTCCGTTGGCCTATGATACATTTCCAGGTCATTGAATAGACCTAAGTCTAATGATTAGCGATGATTAGCTACATATAGTTCTGTAACTGAGTTTTTTCATTTTACTTTTAGGGAGAAGGAAACGTGCCAATACAAAGTATGGCTCTGCAGTTCTAAGGTAACATTAATTTTTGTCAACTAACATGTATTATTTTGCTCAACCTTGCTTAGATTTAGCATGTGTTATCTAGTAATGTTGCCAATAAGTGTTTTTTTTTAATATTGTGATACTTTCAGGTCAAAGAAAACAAAAAAATCCTGAAAATCTACAGGCAGACCGATATTGACGATTTATTCATATGCGGGCTTAGCCTCACTTCTGAGATAGAAAACAAATTTTAAAGCAGAAATTAGCATAACAAAACAACAAGCCCGCATATGAATATTATTTAATATCAGGATATATGGAATATTTTTGTACATAATTAAATGTATGATTATTAATAATTATTGTTTAAACAATGCCTTTTTACGGGTTTAATTTCATCCATGAAATATATTTTACATGATTTATGAGAGCAAAAGATTTTTACTTAAAGTGGCTACTTAGACGAAAATCGATCGAAGTTTAATTTAGCTGAAACTTCACTGAAATAATCACAAAGAGCCATACAATTACTGGGTAATGTGTTTTCTCAAAATTCCTATGGGAAGTATTACATTTTTATGAATCTTTAGAAGTGTCAGTGAGGTCATCTACTCAACCCTAACAATCAACACAGCTTCGCTCCATACATTTCTTTGTGTTTAGTTTCTTGAATTATTTTATTTCTATGAAGCTAAACGTTTGGGTGAAGGAATTTTCTTACATTATTTGTGCTTAGGATTGATTGTCTGACCAGTTGTCTTCAATGCAGAGCTGTTATCTGAATAAAACATTGAGATATTTTGACTCACAAAATACAAAGAAATGTATGGAGCTGAATGTTGGGTTGAGTAGATGACGTCACTGACTCCTCTAAAGATTCATGAAAATATAGTACTTCCCTCTGGAATATCGAAAAACGATTTTAACTAGTGATTATTAGACCCTTGAAGAATTATTCAATGAAGTTTCAGCTAAATTAAACTTCGATCGATTTTCGTCTAAGTAGCACTTTAATGACTGCAAGAACAGATAGTTTAAGTTTAATATGAATTATGTTTATTATTTGATCCAATTAAAACTTGTAATTCCAAGCACATCACAGGCTGACTTATTATTTTGCTAAAATTGAAAATACCGGTATATTAATCAGTATACAGTATGTATGTGCACAATTTATGCACTCGTCTTTTTGACATGCAAGGAGAGCCACTGATCAATAAGATTAAAAAATATATGTACACAGATATCAGATGACCTCCAAATAAATTGATGGATATCAAAAGAAATACATAATTTGTTGTCGTTCAGCTATATCTCTAGATTGCATATCATGCATACGTGTATACACTATACAGTAACAACTTTTGTTAAATAAATGTTTGGTTTTGGGAAAAATAGTTGTCCAGTGTTTGTATTTATCTTCACATTTACTAGAGTGCAGATTGCAATAAACCCGTGAAACAGTTAGTAGTGCAGGAATATGGTGCAGAATTGTTCAGTTATTTGCTACATTAGCATGAAAATTGGCACAACGATAATTTCTGATGTAGCGCCACGCCCAAAAATGATTACTTCCAGTTTTACAGCAGTGGAATTAATTTTCTGTTAAAATTAGATAAGAGTGTTGCATTAACAGGATATTCCATAAAATGCAATATATTTTATGAGTACCGTCCTCTCCACATGACCAGCTATAGTACCACGCCCTATTATCCATACTTCCAGTTTTATATGAATGGAATTGATCACAATAAAAGTTAATAAAAACAATTGTTTCCTTTCACACTTCCACCATCAATTTATTCTACCGTAAAGTTCCGAAAGTAGCGAGCCCCCGAAAGTAGCGATCCCCCGAAAGTAACAGTAAATATTGATGCTTGCTAGCAAATCCCATAAGTAACGACCCCCCGAAAGTAGCGAGACCCCCCCCCCCCCCCCCCCGAAATTAGCGATCCTCCTCTAGAGCGATGATTAGATCGGATGACGAACAGCACTAGCAAACAGCACGCAAATAGACAGAACATTGACTGCTACACCGATAAGCAAACGTAACAAAAGAAATGAAATTCCTGTCCCAGTAAAGGTGAGGGCCACAAAAACGCCAAAAGAAATTACACCTCCGATCCAAAAAATAGTAATAAGACCTAGCTTAATCGTAAAAATAACAACTGCAGCAGACACATGAAATGTCATACAAATGTATTTCGTTGTTTTATCAGTTTCAATGAATTCGTATTTTTGCAACTATAAATTTCCATCTATTTATGGCTTGTGTTGATACGCTAAATATTGTCAGATAAAGAGATTGGGCTGCCTGTGATTTTCATTCTTTTTAACAAATTACCAATATTTATTGTTTATAGCATATTGTACATGTGTATAATGTGTATATCATATATTTTGAAGTGTTGTGTGGCCCTCACTATTGTTGTGGACTGACAAGCAGCGGGAAAAGCAGCACCTTTTTGTCCATATGATATAGCCAGGGGAGGAAAAACATAAATAGTCATAATAAAATACGTTCACGGCTAGATCCTGTGAATATTTTTCTGTTGGTTAAAATGCGGGATCAAATACCGTACACAATGTCGTTTAGGTACACGGTATGGCTCCTAAAAAGTTAACGATTTTAGCACCCCGAACGTAGCGACCACCTGAAAGTAGCGAGTAACGACCTCGTTACTTTCGGAACTTTACGGTTTCTGATCAAATGTTATATGCTCTTTCATTTCACATGTAGCGCCACACCCAAAAACTGATTCCTCCTTATTATTATACTGCCAGTATAAATACATAGGAATATTTTATGTTCTTAAAATATAAAGATTATTAACCTTGTTTTTAAGCTGATGAGGTAGAATCGGACCGAAATGAGTCCCTTTCATCGCTACTTCCAGTAATACTATACGGTGGAGTTAATTATCTCACTGAAAAAAAATAATTTTTAACTTTAAAATAGCTACTATCATAAGAACTTTGTGAATATTTGTAGAACTTTATATTACTATAATGTTCAATGGAGCGATGTGATTTTTTTCTTGCACGTTTAAAAAAAAAGAGGCCTGCCTTATTGGTCCAAACCCCGCCTAATCTTGCTGCGAGATTAGGCGAGATCAGGCGAGATTAGGACCAATAACAGGCCTAAAAAGCATGACACGTGAAGCTCGTAATATCTAATTCATTCATGATTACACTGAAAAGCAATGATGTTGCATCATTATAACATCTTTAGTATGGATTACTAGGCATAAAGCACGCGAAATTAGGCTTTTTCTTCATTGCAAGGACTGCGTCATCTACTGAAGTCAGAAACCTTTTAGCTGTACTGTAGACACTGACGTGGTCACGTTTACCAACTGAAGTGGGGCAGAAGAACTGTGGTTGATGAAGTTGTTAGAGCAATAGGCCCTAGCAAAGCTGCAGCACTTCCTGCTTTCCATGCGGCCTTCACTGACTGCGATCAAATATCATCATGAATTCGCTGGAAAGGGGAAATGCTCTGCCTGGGAAACTTGGAAGTCATTCGAGGTAGTCACAGCAGCATTGGAATATAGCCTTGAGTGATAATTCTCCAAGTAAAAACTAAGTTATACTCCGAGTGCCTTAGTTGATCTATTGTATTGCATGTGGACATCTGAATTTCTAATTAGCATTTCATTTATGTAAGTGCGAGTAAAACCACCTTTTTATATGTATAGGGCTGTATAGGGCTGTATAAGTCTGTATAGGGCTGTATAAGTCTGTATAGGGCTGTATAAGTCTGTATAGGGCTGTATAGGGCTGTATAGGGCTGTATAGGACTGTATAGGACTGTATAGGGCTGTATAGGACTGTATAGGGCTGTATAGGACTGTATAGGGCTGTATAAGTCTGTATAGGACTGTATAGGGCTGTATAAGTCTGTATAGGGCTGTATAGGACTGTATAAGTCTGTATAGGACTGTATAAGGCTGAATAGGGCTGTATAGGACTGCATAGGGCTGTATAGGACTGTATAAGTCTGTACAGGGCTGTATAAGTCTGTATATGGCTGTATAGGGCTGCATAGGGCTGTATAAGTCTGTATATGGCTGTATAGGACTGTATAGGACTGTATAGGGCTGTATAGGACTGTATAAGTCTGTACAGGGCTGTATAAGTCTGTATAGGGCTGCATAGGGCTGTATAAGTCTGTATAGGGCTGTATAGGGCTTCATAGGGCTGCATAGGGCTGTATAGGACTGTATAGGGCTGTATAGGGCTGTATAGGGCTGTATAAGACTGTATAGGGCTGTATAGGGCTGCATAGGGCTGTATAAGTCTGTATAGGGCTGTATAGGGCTGCATAGGGCTGCATAGGGCTGTATAGGACTGTATAGGGCTGTATAGGGCTGTATAGGGCTGTATAGGGCTGTATAAGACTGTATAGGGCTGTATAGAGCTGTATAGGGCTGTATAAGTCTGTATAGGGCTGTATAGGACTGCATAGGGCTGTATAGGACTGCATAAGTCTGTATAGGGCTGTATAGGGCTGTATATTGCTGTATAGGGCTGTATAGGGCTGTATAGGACTGTATAGGGCTGTATAAGTCTGTATAGAGCTGTATAAGTCTGTATAGGGCTGTATAGGGCTGTATAGGGCTGTATAGGACTGCATAGGGCTGTATAGGACTGCATAAGTCTGTATAGGGCTGTATAGGGCTGTATAGGGCTGTATATTGCTGTATAGGGCTGTATAGGACTGTATAAGACTGTATAGGGCGGTATAGGTCTGTATAAGACTGTATAGGGCTGTATATGGCTGTATAAGATTGTATAGGGCTGTATATGGCTGTATAAGGCTGTATAGGACTGTATAGGGCTGTATAGGGCTGCATAAGACTGTATAAGACTGTATAGGGCTGTATAGGGCTGTATAGGGCTGTATAAGACTGTATAAGACTGTATAGGGCTGTATATGGCTGTATAAGATTGTATAGGGCTGTATATGGCTGTATAAGGCTGTATAGGACTGTATAGGGCTGTATAAGACTGTATAAGACTGTATAGGGCTGTATAGGGCTGTATAGGGCTGTATAAGACTGTATAAGACTGTATAAGACTGTATAAGACTGTATAAGACTGTATAAGACTGTATAGGGCTGTATAGGACTGTATAGGACTGTATATGGCTGTATAGGGCTGCATAGGGCTGCATAGGGCTGTATAAGACTGTATAGGGCTGCATAGGGCTGTATAGGGCTGTATAGGGCTGTATAGGGCTGTATAAGTCTGTATAGGACTGTATAGAGCTGTATAGAGCTGTATAAGTCTGTATAGGGCTGTATAAGACTGTATAAGACTGTATAAGACTGTATAGGGCTGTATAGGGCTGTATAGGGCTGTATAAGACTGTATAAGACTGTATAAGACTGTATAGGGCTGTATAGGGCTGCATAGGGCTGTATAAGTCTGTATAGGGCTGTATAGGGCTGCATAGGGCTGCATAGGGCTGTATAGGACTGTATAGGGCTGTATAGGGCTGTATAGGGCTGTATAGGGCTGTATAAGACTGTATAGGGCTGTATAGAGCTGTATAGGGCTGTATAAGTCTGTATAGGGCTGTATAGGACTGCATAGGGCTGTATAGGACTGCATAAGTCTGTATAGGGCTGTATAGGGCTGTATATTGCTGTATAGGGCTGTATAGGGCTGTATAGGACTGTATAGGGCTGTATAAGTCTGTATAGAGCTGTATAAGTCTGTATAGGGCTGTATAGGGCTGTATAGGGCTGTATAGGACTGCATAAGGCTGTATAGGACTGCATAAGTCTGTATAGGGCTGTATAGGGCTGTATAGGGCTGTATATTGCTGTATAGGGCTGTATAGGACTGTATAAGACTGTATAGGGCGGTATAGGTCTGTATAAGACTGTATAGGGCTGTATATGGCTGTATAAGATTGTATAGGGCTGTATATGGCTGTATAAGGCTGTATAGGACTGTATAGGGCTGTATAGGGCTGTATAAGACTGTATAAGACTGTATAGGGCTGTATAGGGCTGTATAGGGCTGTATAAGACTGTATAAGACTGTATAGGGCTGTATATGGCTGTATAAGATTGTATAGGGCTGTATATGGCTGTATAAGGCTGTATAGGACTGTATAGGGCTGTATAAGACTGTATAAGACTGTATAGGGCTGTATAGGGCTGTATAGGGCTGTATAAGACTGTATAAGACTGTATAAGACTGTATAGGACTGTATAAGACTGCAAAGGGCTGTATAGGGCTGTATAGAGCTGTATAGGACTGTATAAGACTGTATAGGGCTGTATAGGGCTGTATAGGGCTGTATAAGACTGTATAAGACTGTATAAGACTGTATAGGGCTGTATAGGACTGTATAGGACTGTATATGGCTGTATAGGGCTGCATAGGGCTGCATAGGGCTGTATAAGACTGTATAGGGCTGCATAGGGCTGTATAGGGCTGTATAGGGCTGTATAGGGCTGTATAAGTCTGTATAGGGCTGTATAGAGCTGTATAGAGCTGTATAAGTCTGTATAGGGCTGTATAAGACTGTATAAGACTGTATAAGACTGTATAGGGCTGTATAGGGCTGTATAGGGCTGTATAAGACTGTATAAGACTGTATAAGACTGTATAGGGCTGCATAGGGCTGTATAAGACTGTATAAGACTGTATAGGGCTGCATAGGGCTGTATAGGGCTGTATATGGCTGTATAGGGCTGCATAGGGCTGCATAGGGCTGTATAAGACTGTATAAGACTGTATAGGGCTGCATAGGGCTGTATAGGGCTGTATAGGGCTGTATAAGTCTGTATAGGGCTGTATAGGACTGTATAAGACTGCATAAGGCTACATAGGGCTGCATAGGGCTGTATATGGCTATATAAGTCTGTATAAGTCTGTATAAGTCTGTATAAGACTGTATATGGCTGTATAGGGCTGCATAGGGCTGCATAGGGCTGTATAAGACTGTATAAGACTGTATAGGGCTGCATATGGCTGTATAGGGCTGTATAGGGCTGTATAAGTCTGTATAGGGCTGTATAGGACTGTATAAGACTGCATAAGGCTGCATAGGGCTGCATAGGGCTGTATAAGACTGTATAGGGCTGCATAGGGCTGCATAGGGCTGTATAGGGCTGTATAGGGCTGTATAAGTTTGTATAGGGCTGTATAGAGCTGTATAGAGCTGTATAAGTCTGTATAGGGCTGTATAAGATTGTATAAGTCTGTATAGGGCTGTATAGGGCTGTATATGGCTGTATAGGGCTGTATAGGGCTGTATAGAGCTGTATAGAGCTGTATAGGGCTGTATAGGGCTGTATAAGACTGTATAGGGCTGTATAGGGCTGTATAGGGCTGCATAGGGCTGTATAGAGCTGTATAGAGCTGTATAGGGCTGTATAAGACTGTATAGGGCTGTATAAGACTGTATAAGACTGTATAGGGCTGCATAGGGCTGTATAGGGCTGTATAGGGCTGTATAAGTCTGTATAGGGCTGTATAGGACTGTATAAGACTGCATAAGGCTACATAGGGCTGCATAGGGCTGTATATGGCTGTATAAGTCTGTATAAGTCTGTATAAGTCTGTATAAGACTGTATAGGGCTGCATAGGGCTGTATAAGTCTGTATAAGTCTGTATAGGGCTGCATAGGGCTGCATAGGGCTGTATATGGCTGTATAAGTCTGTATAAGTCTGTATAGGGCTGCATAGGGCTGCATAGGGCTGTATAGGGCTGTATAGGGCTGTATAAGTCTGTATAGGGCTGTATAGAGCTGTATAGAGCTGTATAGGGCTGTATAAGATTGTATAAGTCTGTATAGGGCTGTATATGGCTGTATAAGTCTGTATAGGACTGTATAAGACTGTATAAGACTGCATAGGGCTGCATAGGGCTGTATAGGGCTGTATAAGACTGTATAGGGCTGTATAGGGCTGTATAGGGCTGTATAAGTCTGTATATGACTGTATAAGACTGTATAAGACTGCATAGGGCTGTATAGGGCTGTATAAGACTGTATAAGACTGTATAGGGCTGTATAGGACTGTATAGGGCTGCATAGGGCTGCATAGGGCTGCATAGGGCTGTATAGGGCTGTATAAGTCTGTATAGGCCTGTATAGAGCTGTATAGAGCTGTATAAGTCTGTATAGGGCTGTATAAGATTGTATAAGTCTGTATAGGGCTGTATAGGGCTGTATATGGCTGTATAGGGCTGTATAGGGCTGTATAGAGCTGTATAGAGCTGTATAGGACTGTATAGGACTGTATAGGGCTGTATAAGACTGTATAGGGCTGTATAGGGCTGTATAGGGCTGTATAACTGTTGTATAAAGCTATATAGCAAAAACACATGATATATATTATATATTCAGAACAATAAGGCTATAGTCTTATAAGTATATATTCAGGAGATTATGTGTAGTCTTACATGAAGTACTAGCCCCATTTTGTATGTTTGACTTAGTAGCCACGCCATGCAACTATACCACAGGGAACCCAAGCATATTCATTCATTGCTTCAATGATGTTCAACTACGGCCTATACGGCAAAAAGAAATTAAAATAGGGCCAAACTAAACCAATCAAATATATGAGGCGCGACGTTTGGTCTGGACAAGTATACGAATCAACTAACCAAACAAGGTTCGACTGTTGCTCAACCATCGTGCGCGTACAGCCACGTTACTACAAGGGTACAGTAGCTTATATGTAGCAGTAAACCACCCTCGCCTATTCTCTCATGGTTTTTCCTTGAGCGATGCGTGAATTACGCACGGCTACACGTAAGCTAACGTTTACGCGAGTTTGTGAAAATAACCACAATAATTCATATAAAGATATCCCATATGGATTTATCAATCCAGTACTAGTACTGCAAAGGGTTGAGATCTTTAGAACTCAGAACGAAGTGAGTTGATACACGCAGTGAAGAGTAAAATAAAATGCAGTTACGTCAGTTGTGAGGTTTTTACACCGAGGTAAGCGTGATAATTCGGGGTTCGATAATTCACTACACTTGCACACTTCGTTAGTCTGTAGTTTAATTGTTCTCTATTTACGATTAAATTAGACTAACATTACCCTTAATTCATCGCCGATTACCACATTCCTACGAACTCGAAATATTTCAAGCCCGGAATAAATAATATAAACTGTTTTAAAAAACCACCTTCACAATGTTTAATCACAAATATCTGTGGAGCATGCGCACTGTACATTGTTATATGAAATATTTTTGTGTTCATGCGTTTCAGTTCAATATTCACTACGCGCGCGGCCATCCTCCAACGATGTACACCTTCCATCCATGGGAGAGGAGGTACAACGGTCAAGCTAATAGATTATTGTTATCGAGACCTGTGACCGAGCCCATGATGCACTGCGCACTCAAAGTACTTTCGTTGGCCACGAAAATCGAAATTTGAAAGAGATTTCAAATCAGAAGAATATTTGAACGATTTCGCGTCGTTTTGAACCATCCTTGATCCAAAAACAAAGACAATACTGTGTCCTATTGAAATTCCTGCAGGTGTATGTGGACACAAAATCAACACATTGTCGCAAGGCATTATGGGATCGGACACGTGGTCTCTAGGATCAAGATACCCGTCAAGTAGTACGACTGTTTATCTACGTAGGAACAACCCTGGACAAAAAACAGACCACTTCGTACTATTTGCTCGATCAGAGGGTTCTCCTCCACTGGGATCGGTTCTCCTCCACATGTAGGATTCACGGTATCCGCATGTATAATACTACTAATAATATATTTATCGCTCTACTAGCGGCGATGTTGGCAACAGTGGACGAGAAAAGCTACAAGCTACGTGGCCTTGAAAAATATCTTGATTAATTAATTAATCATTAACTAAAAATAGATAAAAATCAATTTAAGATGGAATTAATACAATTATAAAATAATTAACTGCAAGAAAATATCTCCAGATATTGATAGCAAACCAGGAAGACACTGCATTGAATTTGTTTTATGTTGCTATGTTATTCGTCTCTACTAATTAATTCATCTAAGTCTCCAGTAAACTGATATGTTAATGTATTCCGCGTTCATTAGATATGTTGTACTATTTGAGTTAACGTTATAATAATATCCAAGAAAAAATCTCAATTCTGATTGGCTAAGAACGTTACTTTGCACTACAGTGAAATTACAAGGTCAGGAGCAATCGCAGAAGACCCCCACATTGCAAGCTAACCCCCTATAGGGTTTATAGCTTGGGGGAAAGGTATTCTGCAATCTAACCCCCCTATAGGGTTTATAACTTGGTATTCTGCAATCTAACCCCCCTATAGGGTGAATATTAGTAATGGTAATCATATGGATTTCTTGCGCAATTTGGGATTAAGTTGAACGAGAGTTTGTCAAAAAGACCAAATTGTCGGACTTTTTGAAAAAAAACCCACTCCTTCAAATTAATCTCAAATTGCACTCGAAACTATATATTATACAAGTATAATGATTATATGACTGTATACTGATTGCCACTCACCCCCACCCCCTGCGCAAAATTCAGGGAGGTGGAGTAGTAAGCTTTCAACAAAACCTGGCTGCGGTAAAATTGTAAAAAACTAAGTCTTATTCTCAACGTAATGAATACAATACTTTTATATAGCATCTCAAACAATATATTCAACACTTCATATGAAATTTGCAACCGATTTTCCTCTACATATTTCCAATTTCTACTCACCCATTCATTGGGTCCTGACAGGGGGAAATTTTCCCCTGGTCCTGACGAGCCCAGTCTCGCTCGGTTATCAGGCGACACGGGGTCGACCGCTGACCACTGGAGGGGGGAGAAAAGTGGCCAGCGGTTAATTGACCCCGTGCCGTCTGATAATCAGGCTAGATTTCTGAACGGTCAGTCGACAGTCGCTAGTAACATACCTGCATGGATACGACATTAGAAACTCGGCGCAACGACCGAAATGGATTGTGGGAAACAGTTTGCCGCAAGCAACTATTATTAGGACACTAGTCTGTAATTCACATCAAATTCGGAAGATTTTACCTCATGCTTTCCCATGGTCCCTTTCGGCCATCACGCTTAGGTTTGTACAAATACTTACGTGTAGAAGTTTAGCCTGCGTCCCATACAAGCGTTCACATCAAACAATTAATGCTACTCCTTGTCCATTTTTGCCGAGACTGGAAAACACCTAGCTACCTAATAAGGAATTTTACTACCATATAAGGAATTTCGCCACCAAATTATAAGGAATTTTACTTCCAAATAAGGAATTGCTACCGAATAAGGAATTTACTACCAACTAAGGAATTTCGCCACCAAATAAGGAATTTTACTTCCAAATAAGGAATTGCTACCGAATAAGGAATTTAATTTTACTACCAACTAAGGAATTGTTTGATACGTCAGCCATGATGGAACACGAGCTATGGATATAATCCTCTGCAAGCTAGTAAAATCCCTATTTTATTTTGAATTTGATGATATATGTCACCCTAATATAATAATATTACCACGTAAAAGATAATCTAAAGCACTGAATAATATATCACTAAAACATGTAGATTATATAGTCACTCTAGAGTACACTTGCTTAACACCCTTATTGGCCGCTCCCACACAACGACACAACGACGACAACTTTCCGACGACACAACGACACTTTCCGACGACAAAACATTCCGGCGACACAACGACGAAAACTTTCCGGCGACACAACGACGAAAACTTTCCGAGACAATCATGCCGTAAGAACTTGGCGCGTCATGAGATATGTAAACGTCAAAACACATTCAGATCCTGCGTTATGCACGCGAGATCACGAAACACGTGTTTCTATGCTGTTGTTCTTTCTAGAGACTTATTGAACCAGCTGGAAGTCCTTGCAATCGCTTATTTAATCCTTTCTGTGTCTTAATTGTTTGAATGCCAATTTGTCCATTATTGAGAGCAATAAACATTTTCAACTCAACCATTATCGAACCGTTATAACATATGTATTAATAACTAAAATATAAAAACAAACGCCAGATATTGTCCGATGGATCACGAGCGATCACTTTTGTTCTTACTCTATACAACGCCCTGGGTTAAAACTGATTATATTAGGAAAGACCGGTGAGCCCCACGGGATAAAGTCGTCAACTCCTCGGGACCACGTCGTGAGCCCCTCGGGATAACGTCGTGCGCCCCTCGGGATGAAGTCGTAATCTCCTCGTACGCACCCCGCAACCCGCACCCCATTCGATATAAGTTGATTTAAATATCACAAGCCCAACGCACAAAGGAAAACAGCAACCAAAACGTTAAAAAAAGTTCAACCATGTTTACAGACTTGTTGTGACCTCGTTTTCAGTCAGCCTCTTCGGCAGACCTTCTCGTAGCTCGATCTTCTCCATGTGGTCTTGGTCTGGACGCAGTAGGAACAGCACACGTTCTTTTAGAGGCCCTTTTCTACGACAGATCTTGTATATTGCTATACCGGGGATAAAGAGCATGGAAGCGAAAGCCATAACCCAACCTACGAACTCCGCCCATGGCGGGTACTTGTAGTCACCATAAGACACACCAGACCATTGTGCTAAACTGAAGAAGAACAGGACTGAAAGAAAGGCAAATGAATAAATGAGATGTCGGGTAAGATGTACAAGAGAAATAAATGTTTCCTTCAATGAACGTGTCTTTTTGCTCTCTATATAATTACTCGACGGGCTGCCTGTGGCACGCCGAGTTGAAAAATGGGCTTTCTTTTTCTTATGGACACAAATCGCCATCTGGGTACCAAGGCGCATGCGCTCTGTGCCGCTGAGGAAACCGAAGGCTCATTGCTCATTGCAGAAGCCCGCAGAGTGAACGCCGCTTATAGAGCGTCTTGTTTGTTTCGATCCGTTCCGTATCGTGTAAACACGCATGTTCCACGGTGTCGGGTACCGGGTAAAATGCAGCCTTACTTACCAATAATAACGGTAGGTGTAAAGTACTTCCAGCAAAGCGTCCACCAGCGACTTATCTTGTATCCTATCATCATTTCGATATCTTTAGCAAAACGATCGGCTCCATAACACCAACCCACTACAACCACTTCAAAGAAGGCTAGAAACACCAGGGATATACCACCAGACTGCCAGACGTAGAGATTGAGTATGTACGCTCCACTCTGTAAGCAAAGACCGGCAAATACCATAAACTATGTCTACGCTTTTTAGCACCAACGAACGAACGAACGAACGAACAAACAAGCGAACGAACGAACAAACGAAAATGAACAAACAAACGAACAAATGAACGAATGAACAAACGAACTAACAAACGAACGAACGATAAAAACGAACTAACAAACGAACGAACGAACAAACGAACGAACGAACAAACGAACAAACGAACGAACAAACGAACGAACAAACAAACGAACGAACGAACAAACGAACAAACGAACGAACGAACGAACGAACGAACAAACGAACGAACGAACGAACAAACGAACAAACGAACAAACAAACAAACAAACAAACAAGCAAACGAACAAACGAACAAACGAACAAACGAACAAACGAACAGCCAGGGCAAAGGCATGCGCAGACAAACGCACCACATGCATAAACACAGGCAAACGCACCACATGCATAAACACAGGCAAACGCACCACATGCATAAACACAGACAAACGTACCACATGCATAAACACAGACGAACGCAATGCACATGCATAAACACAGACAAACGCACCACATGCATAAACACAGACAATCGCACCACATGCATAAACACAGACAACGCACCACATGCATAAACACAGACAAACGTACCACATACATAAACACAGACAAAACGCACCACATGCACAAACGCACCACATGCATAGACACAGACAAACGCATCACATGCATAAACACAGACAAACGCACCACATGCATAAACCACATGCATAAACACGGACAATCGCACCACATGCATAAACACAGACAATCGCACCACATGCATAAACACAGACAAACGCACCACATGCATAAACACAGACAAACGCACCACATGCATAAACACAGACAAACGCAAACACATGCATAAAAACACAGACAACGCACCACATGCATAAACACAGACAAACGCACCACATACATAAACACAGACAAACGCACGCACACATGCATAAACACAGACAAACAAACGCACGCACCAAACATGCATAAACACGACAATCGCACCACATGCATAAACACAGACAACGCACCACATGCATAAACACAGACACAGACAACGCACCACATGCATAAACACAGACAATCGCACCACATGCATAAACACAGACAATCGCACCACATGCATAAACACAGTCCTACAATATGAGCAAGTATATGAGCAAGTATATGTCCTACAATATGAGCAAGTATATGAGCAAGTATATGTCCTACAATATGAGCAAGTATATGAGCAAGTATATGTCCTACAATATGAGCAAGTATATGTCCTACAATATGTCCTACAATATGAGCAAGTATATGTCCTATAATATGAGCAAGTTAATTAAGTTGCAGGATGCATATGTTGCACAGTACCCCTTGCAACGTACGTGTCTTGCAATGGCCCTGCAGATCGAAGAAAATTTGCTTTTGTGACATCATATACAGGCAATGTCATTAAGGTTGTCCACCTTGGAAAAGCACATTTACATATTCGCTCACTTCTAGAATTGACTCTGGGATCCACCATCCTCGGGAACCCAGGGGTATATTCTGTCGCTCGGTACTCGCTCCCAGAGAAATACCCCTGGGAATGAAGTATGTTGGAACTTGTTCTCGTTTCTGATTGGTCGACCTAGGAAGGTCGACCAATCAGTATCAAGTATATTCTGGTTTGAAATTTTTGAAATTTTTGAAATTTGACTTCCGGAACAAGTTCCAACAGACTTCGTTCCCAGGGGTATTTCTCTGGGAGCGAGTAACGAGCGACAGAATATACCCCTGGGTTCCCGAGGATGGGGATCCACGCACGCAAAACGAATATATAATGAGACACATGATTTTTGTGAATGTGTAATTTAAGTGCAAATGTGTAAATGTTCCGAGGTGGACAACCTTAATGACATTGCCGACTGTATTATTTTAAGGCTAAATAATAGCAAAACCTGGCAGTAAAGTTTGTTCCTACGTGTAAAGCATGACTTTCACTAGGCAATGTATGCATATATAAGCACAAATGCAAGCTCTGACAAGAGGTCTTGTTTCACTGTGAAAAATGACCCAATGCAAGCATACCATAATTAAGCACAAGTCTGGCCTCATTTCACTGTAAAAACTGACCCAACATAAGCATACCATAAGCACAATCACATATTTAAGCACAACAATACTAGAGATGAAAATATCAGTAGTTGCACATGCATGCTTTTCACAACACAAATTCTTTAGCTTCCTTCAATCATTTGAACTCAGTCTGACACTCTCCAAGAGAGGGCTGAGCCATATTTCCATGTCATGTTAGTATATAACGATGAGTGGATTTGTTCAAACTTGGTATTGCCCAGCTTTCACTCGAGCGGTGGTAGAAGTTTGATTGACAGAAGCCAAACCCCTGAAACAAGGTTGTGTTTGAACTTCTGTGAGGCCGTGTTTACACTTAACTTAGTACTTGAGTGATTTAACCAAGGTGCAAATCAGAAAACTAAGGTTGACCACTCCAGAAACAAAGGTTTTCTGATTTGTACCAAGGTTCGGTAACAGTCAGCGTAATATTACAGTGAGGACACACTAACCGGGACCATTTGAGCAAAACTGACCAATCAGATTACACCTGAAAATAATCACATTCCAACAAAAGTTGTCTGGACAACTTTTGTTGGAATGTGATTATTTCCAGGTGTTATCTGATTGGTCAGTTTTGCTCAAGTGGTCCCGGTTAGTGTGTCCCTCACTGTAAAAACTGGTGTAAGACTTCAATATATATTATCATTTCTCTCAGAAATTTACCGGTAGACTCCAAAAACAAACAGTGAGAGCTGTGGACATTCTTCGGCTCGTTACTGGAACATTTGGACTTGTTCTCTGCCGTGTTGTACCTTTTCTGCACCATCTTGCTATCTTGGTGTCAGTCTTTACTATTCTGGGTGCCACAATTAATCGATTCTGTGCCATGGTGTTTCCACTTCGTAACATAATGACTCGAACTGTTACCAGAATCATCGTTTTTGGCACATGGCTCGTGTCAGCAACTGCAACATGCAAGATGCAACAAAACCTTCACCAACCTTTTTTGAAATAGCTGTATATCAAAAACCTACTTAAAGTTATGGGATGGCTACGCTGATATTTTTTTTCATAAAGCCTCGCTGGCAGACAACTAGAAAAAAATATCAGCGTAACCATCCCATAATCTAAAGTAGGTTTTTGATATATATGTATTTTAGTCAAATGGATCAGAATTTCTGCATATTGCTGTAACTTGTTGTATTGAATGTTATAAAAATGTGTGTCAAAAAAAAAAAAAACTTGTTGTATTGAATGTTATAAAAATGTGTGTCAAAAAAAATAATAATTGTTGTATTGAATGTATTGAATGTTATAATATTCATTAATAATTCATTAGGCAGCTGTCCAATCTGTGCTCAGCATTCTGGTCACGTGGCTACCTTGTAACTCCCATACAATTTCCAAGAAACTAAAAGCACGGGGAGGGTTTGAATAGTTGGCAGGGAATAGGTGGGGTTGATTAATTACTGCAATTGTTCATAAGTATGATACAGAATAGTAATTGAAGCTTATTAGTATTCTGTATCTGATACAGAATACTAATAGACTTTATTAGTATTCTGTATCAGATACAGAATACTAATAAGCTCTATAAGTATTCTGTATCGATCAATGCATTATATGAGACTGAACAATACAATATATATACTAATTAAGAAAAATCAGTACACGTTAGTTTTTGTTCCGCAGTTTCTTTAATGTAACTCCCTTCATTGGAGCTTAGCACCTTCACAGTTTTAGCTTACTTACTAATGATACAATCATTGGATTTCTAGCTTTGTGCGGCAATACTTTCACAATCTCAAATAAATTATAACAAACTTTGAAAGACACGAGATTACTTCAAAATAAGGACTTTGCACAGTTCTCGCTAAATATTGCGTTACTTGCTACGTTATTCTTTTCAAGAACCTCGAATTAGAAGATGGTAAAGTAATGTTAGTCGAACTAGAATTTCATACGGAATTTATGTGTCAAACGAAAGTCAATAGACTCTTTCCTTGCTACCTTGTTTTTACGAGATATCTGCCAGACTTCAGAAATCCGTCTTTACACTCCACTTCGGTGCTAGTTTGGGCACATTCCCTCAACAACTGACTTTCTTGTGATGCACTTTTGGCAGTTTACGAAAATTGTCAGCCATCGTCTCAAATGCCCGTCTTAGCTCTATGACCTTCTGTGAGAACTGTTCTTGATTTGATTGAAAAGAATCAAAACTCCGTTCGCATTCACAATTAAAGCGCCCTTTGAAAACCAAACAAAAGTGTAAATGATATTCTAAATGAAAAAAGCATTCATATTACATATTTGCCGTATTTGTTCTTTGTTATGTCTTAATGAGCAATCAACTCTATTCAAAAACTATCAAGTATGAAAAGGAATAAAACATTTATTAAACAATCGACATCTTAACTAAGCTATAATGCGAAACTGCCTTCATTGTTTAGCTAGTGCGGTCAAGCAATCGGAATTGAATTGAATGCTAAAAGAACAGTTATTTAATTATTATATTCTTTTCATCTCAATCGGATATTGACTACAATTCTGGTTGAAACGCCTACCTGGTTCAAACAATGATTAAACAATATCATAAGTAATTTTACAATATTCGTGACAATGTTGTATCTTATTTACAATCTCTCGCCTTCGGCTCGAGATTGTAAATAAGATACAACATTGCCACTCATATTGTAAATAATACTTATAAAAATATGTGTAACTAGACATTGCTATGGGCAATGTACACTCGTGCCCTGTTGAGAATGAGCTACATGTACTGACATGCTTCATTGGGATCCCTGTGGTAGTGTGGATACGAGTTTTATTTTTGCTTGAAAGCTTCCCTTTTCTACCTGGAACCAGCACATGTAGTTATCTTTCGTGATCAATGCCGTATGTTTTATATTTCGCTGTTAGAGTGAAAATATTTGAACATTTTAAAAGTAAAATCAAGAGACCATTATCTTGGTATATAAAAATGTATTCAACGAGTAAAGTTCAATGATTGATAGACGGAACACTTTGGCCGACAATCCTTCCATTAGTTCTGATAGATACTTGTTTAACGAGGTAGTCTATGGTAAAATAGATCATGTTAGTAAAACTTCTACCAGAAGTGAGACATGGCTAATCAGGTTGCGTAGGCAGGGGGAGGCCACAGGGTGCCTGCGACCCCCTTCCTCTGGGTCTACTCTTTAAATTTATATGTTTGAGGAGGGGAGGAGGGGGAGAGATTTAGTGGTGAACGATATGGAGTTTTCCCTATGGAAAATCCTGGCCACGCCCTGCAAATGCAGAAGAAGCTGTAACAATGAATTGTGTTATCCATGGCATCCTTCCCGCCAATTCAATGTTGCTTTGCATCCTTTATGTTGTCCCAAAATCGTCCATAAATGGGAGTCTAGAAGCATGGCCTTATACCAAAAATGCATACTATGGACATCCATTTTTCAGTGACATTTAATTTGGCTTATCAATTCATAGTGTAGCCTGTAAATAGTCTACCTCACAACAGGCCAACTAACTATCAGCAGCCAATATGAGACTGCTATATTTATGTGTCATTAAGTGAGTAGTGAGATATTGTTGTCACTTACTGTCAGTCTATCAAACAAGTCATCGCCGTCTTGCTTTCCCTCCATGAAGAGTTTAAGGTTCTTAAATGCCTGTAATAGATAGAAAACCAGTTACATATACATGTTTAAATGCAGGCTACATAAAAGTACAAGTTATGCAAAAGGCTCCAGCGTGTACTGAGAAAATAATAAGGGGACACGTGGGACAATCCATGGTATATACAACCCTAAACCATAGAAAATATCAGACTGAACAAGCAATCAGACTGCATTGCATGATGGTATATGCACTGCAAACTCTCTGATTTGCTGTATTTTTTTATGATGTGCGATAAATACATTTAAAGGTAATGGTACTACATGTATATTTAAAGTCCCTTTCAGTCAATACTGATCTCCCAGAGGGCGGAAGTTGTGCCCTCCCCTCCATAAGTGTTCCATTCTACGGGTATTTAAAGCTGCACTGAGCTACATGGATGAGAGGGAATTCGAAACAAGGATGTGAGGTCATAAAGAATCGAACCAGGCACCTCTTGTTTAGAAGGCTGCGCACTAACCAACTAAGCCATTCTTGCTCCTATAAAGCATGTATTCACATTATTTTGTCCATTGCATTTTCTAAGTGCACAGTACCACGAATCACTCCAGTGTGGTGACACTAAAATGGCTAGGATCACTCACCCTCTTCTCAATTGGCACAAAGTTCCAGTACCGTACAGAATCTTTACCAAGAAAATCAAACTCCACAACGCTTTCCTTGTCCTCCCATTCATCGTGGAGCTCTGATTACAAAGAAATAAAGTTGATAACTCAATTAGAGGACTTATTTTATACATCTGTGGATATGACAAATCAGATGCAATAGAGTCATTTTCGTATGAGTGGGAAGTAGTTACGTTACGGTCCATGCTGTGCGACGACCATGCCATGTCCAAGCACTCTGATTGGTTGAGCAATGATTTTTGCGCACTGTGATTGGTTGAATACAATGTCTTCAATTCCGTACCGTGACGGTAACTCTGTATCGTATTTCAAAAAATAAGTTCTTCTTGAAAAAGTCTAAATAAGTTATGGCAA
Organism: Actinostola sp. cb2023; assembly: GCA_033675265.1. Taxonomy (NCBI): domain Eukaryota; kingdom Metazoa; phylum Cnidaria; class Anthozoa; order Actiniaria; family Actinostolidae; genus Actinostola; species Actinostola sp. cb2023. The sequence continues at coordinate 619 of JAUJYZ010001534.1, read as the reverse complement.
ATTCCTTAGTAGACGTCATCAAATTTGCATATTGAGATTTCAAACCTCTATAACTTATAAATGCAAGGTTCAAATCACAAAATACTGAATCCACCAACTATTCAGCATATATTGAATAGATTTTTAAAACAATCTCACAGGGGTTAGTTGCATTTTAATCATCAGTATTGAAAAAATAGAAAAAATAAATTGAATTGAATTGAAAAAGAATGTTTTGTATGTGTACACTATACCTTGTTGTCTGGTAGATCTTTGTTTAGGATTTTAGACATAGCGTCAGCCCACCCAGCATTGCCTTCTTTGGTTTCTGTTGTATAGTAGAGATACAAGTATATACAATCACCCTCACAACCAACTCAATGGATTCAGTGTACAGTAGGTGTCCCTGTTGCATTCTCTCTCTAACCTTTGTCTGGTTTTATTATACATTATTTCTCTAAGACAGACACCTCTCTAAGGCAGACACCTCTCTAAGGCAGACACCTATCTAAGGAAGATACCTTTGTCTGGTCCCTGCTGCACTGTTTTATTATGTTATATTGAGTGACGCAAGGCTAATTCCTGGTTATATCGAGTGACGCAAGGCGAATTCTTGGTTATATTGAGCGACACAAGGCTA